>CM066567.1:50080195-50092695 GCA_033816785.1 Picus viridis | reverse complement strand
TGGTTGTGTGCCAAACTGGACACAATACTCAAGGTGTGGCCTCACCAGAACTGAGTATCAGGGGACAATCACCTCCCTACTACTGCTGGACACAGCATTTCTAATCCCAGCCAGGATGCCATTGGTTTCTTGGCCGCCTGGGCACACTGCTGGCTCATATTCAGCTGCTTGTCCACTAGAATCCCCAGGTCTCTTTCTGTCAGATAGCTTTCCAGCCACA
This sequence comes from Picus viridis, assembly GCA_033816785.1. Lineage (NCBI taxonomy): Eukaryota > Metazoa > Chordata > Aves > Piciformes > Picidae > Picus > Picus viridis. The sequence goes on along the minus strand of CM066567.1, from coordinate 50,092,475 downwards.
CTTCCCCAAGCCTGTAGCATTGCTTGGGGCTATTGTGACCCAAATGCAGGACCTGGCATTTGGCCTTGTTGAAGCTCATCCCATTAACATTGGCCATGGATCCAATCTGTAGGTGTTCAGGAAGAGAATGGATGGGGTGCTTGGTGCCATGGTTTAGTTGATTAGATGGTGTTGGGTGATAGGTTGGACTTGATGATCTCAAAGGTCTTTTCCAACCTGGTTAATGCTATTCTAGTCTAGTCTAGTCTAGTCTAGTCTAGTCTAGTCTAGTCTAGTCTACTCTATTCTATGCCATTCTATTCTATTCTATTCTATTCTATTCTATTCTATTCTATTCTATTCTATTCTATTCTACTCTACTCTATTCTATTCTATTCTATTCTACTCCATTCTATTCTATTCTATTCTATTCTATTCTATTCTATTCTATTCTATTCTATTCTATTCTATTCCATTCCATTCCATTCCATTCCATTCCATTCTCTCTATTCTATTCTATTCTATTCTATTCTATTCTATTCTATTCTATTCTATTCCATTCCATTCTATTCTATTCTATGTTATGCTATGCTATTCTATTCCAGGGCATTCACAACTCCATATTGCACTGACCAGAGGGTCACTGTCACCACCACTAGCACCCAGCAGACAGTCTCTGTCTCACTTGTAAGAGAGAGTTAAAGCCCTTACGACAGATCTCTGGTGTCCTCCAGTCGATGCAGACCCCATTCTCCCTGCAGATGTGAGCATAGGAGGTGATCATTTCACAGGCTTCATCCTCGTAGCAGCTGTTCTCGCAGGCCTCGTAGAACATGTTGGGGGGATCACCGCGTGGCACTCTGCGAACCGACGGGAGAGCAGAAGCTGGCAGAGGCTGGATGCATGCTCAGAGCATTTGTCTTCCCTCCACGTCTCACAGATCTTCCCTGGCTTTTCCACTGTCCAGTCCTGGATAAACAGGCTGCTGTCGGGAGTGACCGACCCGTCGCGCAGCGTGAAGTCGTTGACGTGGTTCTGGTCACACACCCCTGGGAGGAAGAGGGAAAGGAGAAGTTTGAATACAGTTTGAAATAGAAAAGAAGCCACACAAAATGGGCACAAGACAGACAGGGCTGGTTGGGGACACTCAGTGAATGTTAAGGAAGAGGGATGAACAATATTCCTTATAGCTACCATAAGCTGTATCTCGGGAGCAAGTTCAGAGAAAGGGCCATGAGGATGAGCAGAGGGATGGAAATCCTCTCCTATGAGGACAGACTGAGATGGGGCTGTTCAGTCTGGAGAAGAGGAGGAGACCTTATTGTGGCCTTCCAGTGTCTGAAGGGGGCTACAAGAAAGCTGGGGAGGGACTTTTTAGGGTGTCAGGGAGTGATAGGACTGGGGGAATGGAACAAAACTAGAAATGGGGAGATTGAGATTGGATGTTAGGAAGACGTTCTTCCCCATGAGGGTGGTGAGGCAGTGGCACAGGTTGCCCAGGGAGGTGGTGGAGGTTTTTAAGGCCAGGTTGGATGTGGCTCTGAGCAACCTGATGTGGTGTGAGGTGTCCCTGCCCATGGCAATGAGGTTGGAACTGGATGAGTTTTTTAAGGCCAGGCTGGATGTGGTCTGAGCAACCTGATGTGGTGTGAGGTGTCCCTGCCCATGGCAAGGAGGTCGGAACTGGGTGATCCTTGAGGTCCCTTCCAGCCCTAACAATTCTATGATTCTATGATTCTATGAGAGGTATAAAAGCCCTGGGGTTGTCTCCTGTTTCCTTATCAGAGGTTATGTCAGAGAGGTATCAGTTACGCAGTAGAATACCATACAGTTCATTCTCCAGGGTAGTAGTATCCCTCCAAATCTTATCAGCTTCACTACAAGAATAGGTCATGCCTCTCACATAAATCTGTGTAAGAAGCTGGAGATAAATTCTCATTTAAAAATAATATATAAATAATATTTTAAAACATAATTTAAATCTCCTTGAGAAGGTGTGGGTAAAGTGAAGCATGGGAGATGAGGAGCAGCTGAGGGAGCTGGGGTTGTTCAGTCTGCAGAAGAGAAGGCTAAGGAGAGATCTTACTGCTCTCTGCAGCTACCTGAAAGGAGGTTGTAGTGAGGCTGGTGTTGGTCTCTTCTCCTAAGTAACCAGTGACAGGATGAGAGGAAATGGATTTGAGTTGTGCCAGGGAGGTTTAGGTTGGACATGAGGAAAAACTTCTTTCCTGAGAGAGTGGTGAGGGGTTGGGACAGGCTGCCCAGGGAGCTGGTGGAGTCGCCATCCCTGGAGGTGTTCACAGAATCACAGAATCAATAAGGTTGGAAAAGACCTCAAAGATCATCACGTCCAACCTGTCACCCAACACCTCATGACTATTAAACCATGGCACCAAGTGCCACATCCAATCCCCTCTTGAACACCTCCAGGGATGGTGACTCCACTACCTCCCTGGGCAGCACATTCCAATGGCTAACAACTCTCTCTGGGAAGAACTTTCTCCTCACCTCCAGCCTAAACTTCCCCTGGCACAGCTTGAGACTGTGTCCTCTTGTTCTGGTGCTGGTTGCCTGGGAGAAGTAGACCAATCCCCACCTGGCTGCAACCTCCCTTGAGGTAGTTGTAGAGAGCAAGGTCTCCCTGAGCCTCCTCTTCTCCAGGCTAAACAATCCCAGCTCCCTTAGCCTCTCCTTGCAGGGCTTGTGCTCATGGCCTCTCTTTCCCTGGCGCAGCTTGAGACTGTATTGAAGAAGCTGTAGATGTGATGCTTCAGGAGATGGTTTAGTGGTCATGGTAGCTGTGTTATGGTTGGACTCAATGATCTTAAAGGCCTTTTCCAACCTTCATGGTTCTCTGAGTCCATGATATTCTTTCTAAGGTACTACTGGGGGTCAGTGAGCTGTGAAATGGATGGCCAGAGTAGAAAAACCTGGATTTGCTATGTACCAACAAGGGATCAGCTCAGCCAGAGAGTTTTCACAGCTTGAAGGCCACACAACTTACAAAACCATAAGCAGCAGATCAAGCTAAATCAGGAAGCTATTACTAGCTGTCAAGCTTACCACAAAGCCCTTGTGTTCCTGAAGAAAAGCTCTTGGAATTCAATTTAAGAAGGAATTCGTTGTTTCTTGGAGTAAATGTGAGATTATGTCCAAGAGAGGAGAACCTGATTTCATGCATTATTGCTCCATAGATAGTGACTTCAAACAGACTGCTGGAGTAAGGGGTCTGAACCCTTTCACCATTTACAGCCACCTGTTTTCAGAAAGACAAGAGCATCAGGTCAGTTCCAGCAAGCAGTTAAAATTAACCCAATCTTACAGCTGAAACACATTTGACTTCACAAGTGCCTGAAGATGAAAGGGAATCTGGACATGAAAATCAATGTTGCAAACTGCAGTTTTCCTTTGAGTCTGAAAGTGTACAGAACAAACTGACCTGCATCCTCTCTCAACATTTTCCCACCTGAGTGCATTCCCTCAGCATATACACAGCCCAGCATTCTAACTCCATGAAGTCAAAGTGGAAGGCTACAAGGACGATGAAGGGACTAGAGCACTGCCTGATGAGGAGAGTCTGAGAGACCTGGGGCTGTTTACTCTGGAAGGAGAAGACTGAGAGGGGATCTAATCAATGGGGTTCAACAAGGATAAATGCAGAGTCCTTCATCTGGGAAGGATAATAATCTGCACCAGTACAGGTTAGGGAGGTGATCTGCTGGAGAGCAGCCCTGTGGAGAACCTGGGAGTCCTGGTGAACAAGTTCTCCATGAGACAGCAGTGTGCCCTTGTGGCCAAGAAAGCCAATGGGATCCTGGGGTGCATTAAGAAGGGGGTGTCCAGCAGATCCAGGGAGGTTCTCCCTCCTTCTACTCTGCCCTGGTGAAACCTCACCTGGAGTATTGCATCCAGTTCTGGGCTCCCCAGTTCTAGAGGGAAAGGGATCTACTGGAGAGAAGATGATGAAAGGACTGGAGCACTGCCTTATGAGGAAAGGCTGAGACCTGGGGCTGTTCAGTCTGGAGAGATGACAGAGACGGGATCTAATAAGTGTCTATAAATATCTGAGGGCTGGGTGTCAGGAAGACAGGGACAGCCTCTGCTCACTTGTGCCCTGGGACAGGACAAGGGGCAATGGATGGAAACTACAGCACAGGAAGTTCCACCTCAAGATGAGGAAGAACTTCTTTACTGTAAGGGTCCCAGAGCACTGGAACAGGCTCCTCAGACAGGTTGTGGAGTCTCCTTCTCCGGAGACTTTCCAGCCCTGTCTGGTCTCATTCCTGTGTGACGTGTGCTAGACTCTGTGGTCCTGATCTGGCAGTTGGGGTTGGACTGGAGGATCTCCAGAGGTCCCTTCCAAACTCTACCATCCTGCGATCCTGTGACTTAATTGCATTTAGCTTACTGCCATGTCACTGAAGAGCTGAACAGATACACCACGGTGTTTCACTTCAATGGAGTCCATACAGCTCATCTTCGGCATTGCTCTGCATGGTCCTTCATGAAGCAGAACTTCAACATCATGTTCCTTGTCTTGAAATAAGGTGTAGGAGCAGTTGCCAGTCAGCTTGAAGTTCAGCCCATCAAAGGTGACAATATGTCGAGATGAGCTCCCAATACAGACACCTGCAGACAGAGAAATTCACTTTGAAAAGCCATCAAAGCCTCTGCTTTTGTTCACATTGGGATGGTTCTTCATGAGCTTTACAGGCACATGGAACCAATTACTTTGGAAAGCTGGGAAGGGAAAGACTTTGTTAATGCCACAGCAAATTACTGAGGAGAGACTCTGGAAAATGCTCCATCTGCCACTTGATTTTGCTCTGGTCAGACCTCACCTGGAGTACTGCATTCAGCTCTGGAGCCCTCAATGCAGGAAGGACATGGGTCTGATGGAGCAGGTCCAGAGGAGGACCATGAAAATGATCATGGAGCTGGAACAGCTCTGCTATGAGGACAGGCTGAGGGAGCTGGGCTTGTTCAGCCTGGAGAAGGGAAGACTTCAGTGAGACCTAATAGCAGCCCTTCAGTACTGTCCTCCCAACACAGCCCTTTATAAACATGAATGAGAGTACCACTCAGGCTCCTCCGAGCTAAAGAGCCCCAGCTCCCTCAGCCTTTCCTCAACAGGGAGATGTTCCACTGCCTTTATGTCTCTGTGCTGAGCACTTTGAAGCAGTCCTCTGAGGTCCTTCTTGAACTGAGGGGCCCAGAACTGGACACAATATTCCATATGTATCCTCACCAGGGCAGAGTAAAGGGGGGAGGAAAACCTCTCTTGGCCTGCTGGACACAGCCCTGCTAATACTCCCCAGACTGTCACTGGCCTTCTTGGCCACAAAAGCTCACTGCTGGCTCATGGTCATCCTTCTGTCCACCAGGATCCCCACATCCCTTTTCCCTACACTGTTCTCCATCAGGTCTGTCCCAAACCTCTACTGGTCCATGGGGTTGCTCTTTCCCAGATTCCAGACTCTACTCTTGTCCTTCTTGGATTTCATTCCATTTCTCCCCTGCCCAACTCTCCAGCCTGTCCAGGTCTGGCTGAATGTCAGCACAGCCTTCAGGTGTGTCAGCCACTCCTCCCAGTTTGGTGTCAGCAGCAAATTTGCTGACAGTGCTCTCTGTGCCTTCATCCAGGACATTGATGAATATATCGAACAGTCCTGGCCCCAGTATCTTCAGAGCACTGGAGCATCTTCAGCTATAAGTTCATGTATAAAAAAGCCAGCAATAAAACAGACTTTCTGTTCCCTGTGACAGATGCCCAATGCCACACTGCGTGCAGCCAGGCATCACTGCCTCCTTCACCCCTGGCTGCCACCATTTCATTGTTTTCAGAGCATCTATCTGGGCACTGAGGTGATCTGCAGGCTCCAGCTTGGGTTTCTGTTTGAAACCATCATTCTTCCTCCCTCAAGCCTTCTCTTCACATCTATCAACATTTCCTAAAGAGTCTCTCTTTTTAACAGAGGATTGAGTGGCTCCACCCTGTAAATGTGAGTGTTGCTTGGAGCTTCCTCATCTCAGCCAGAGCACTCATCACACAGTGCTTACCATTTCTATGTGAGATTTACAGAATCACAGAATTAACCAGGTTGGAATAGACCTTCGAGATCAAGTCCAACCTATCACCCAACACCATCTAAGCAACTAAACCATGGCACCAAGTGCCTCATCCAGTCTCTTCCTAAACACCTCCAGTGATGGTGACTCCACCACCTCCCTGGGCAGCACATTCCAATGGCAAATTACTCTTTCTGTGAAGAATTTCTTCCTAACATCCAGCCTAAACCTCCTCTGGTGCAGCTTGAGACTGTGTCCTCTGGCTCTGTCTCTGGTTGCCTGGGAGAAGAGACCGACCCCCCATCTGGCTAGATGCATCACTTGCATCTTGCTGAGATAAATTTCTTCTACACATCCTCCTTCCCAGGTCACACAGCATTGGAAGTGAGCTGTGAGGTTCTCTGATAAAGCACTGTCCCTTCACTAATGCACAAAACAACTTCACAGTGACTCTGAGCTTGCAAACAGCATCACACATTCCAGGCACCAGCGAGACTCTCACGCTTCTAGCTGCATATCTAACTGGTGTTCAGCATCAATTTCGCCCACTTCGGGCACCTTTGATGTCTGAAATGACTGGGCAGCTCCATTCACCATGACATTCCTGATAAACACTTCAAGTGATGATTTCTTTATGGTGAGGGTGCCAGAACCCTGGAACAGGCTGCCCAGGAGGTTGTGGAGTCTCCTGTGCAGACTGTCAATACAATAGAATAATACAATAGAATAAACCAGGTTGGAAGAGACCTTCAAGATCATCACATCCAACCCATCAACCAATCCAACCCACCTAAACAACTACACCATGGCACCAAGCACCCCATCCAGTCTCCTCCTGAACACCTCCAATGAAGGTGACTCCACCACCTCCCTGGGCAGCCCATTCCAATGGGCAATCACTCTCTCTGTACAGAACTCTTTCCTAACATCCAGCCTAAACCTCCCCTGGTGCAGCCTGAGACTGTGTCCTCTTGTTCTGGTGCTGGCTGCCTGGGAGAAGAGACCAACCTCTGCCTGGCTACAACCTCCCTTCAGGGAGTTGTAGAGAGCAAGAAGGTCACCCCTCAGTCTCCTCTTCTCCAGGCTAAGCAACCCCAGCTCCCTCAGCCTTTCCTTATAGGGCTTGTGCTCCAAACCCCTCACCAGCTTTGTTGCCCTTCTCTGGACATGTTCCAGCAAGTCAACGTCCTTCCTAAACTGAGGGCCCCAGAACTGGACACAGGACTCGAGGTGTGGCCTAACCAGTGCAGTGTACAGGGGCAGAATGACCTCCCTGCTCCTGCTGGCCATACTGTTCCTGATGCAGGCCAGGATGCCATTGGCCCTCCTGGCTGCCTGGGCACACTGCAGGCTCATGTTCAGCCTACCATCGACCAGTAAAACCCACCCCCCATGTGACCTGCCCTAGCTGATCCTGCTTTGGCAGGGGGCTTGGGCTGGATGATCTCTGCAGGTCTTTTCTGACCTCCTGAGACTCTGTGATGGGGAGGGAGAGGCACACATGCAGAGATAAGTACTCACAGGGACACATCCATCGGCAGCCACAAGTTTCTTCAACCTTAACGACAGGAAGATTGCTGTGACAAACCGGTTTGGGCATCCTCTCACAGTTAATTTGGTGGCTCTCCAGAACCGTGTAATCTCCTGGGAAGCATGTCACAGTGTGGCACTGGTCTGGTAATGTCCATTTATCACCAGGCTAGAAAAGGAGACAGGGGGCATTTAACAAGGGCAAAGAAACATGGGCAGGGGGTAGAAAAATGCCCAACGTGGCTGCTGCCACCATCCTCTCCAGAGAGCGAGTAAAGTGACACTGACAGCAGTGCTCCTCAAATTAGCCTTGGGTGGTTAAATAATAGAATGCAGTGCATTGAGGACTTCATGAGAACAAGTTTAAATTAGCAGCACTAAGAAATAGACTCTGGAATTCCAAGCAAAAGATAATGATCTAGAACAGGAGATGTTTTCTCCCTGCAGAACGGAGTATCTGCTGCTCCATCTATTGTTAGCTTGCCACCCTGCAGCACACATGGATGGCATAGCCAACAAAGAATTCCCTCAGCTTTTCTTTAAATGTCAAAGCCTTTAGCTTCCCTCAGCCAGAAAAAAATATTTTAGAGAGAGCTCTGAGCACAGATGGTCATGGCACAGCAGGGATCAGCAATCTTTGTTCCATGGAATACTCTTTGGCCACATGCTTCTATCCACAACCCCAAACCTTTAAAGCAGTTCCTCTGTTCCCCAAAGGGAAGGATTCCTTTGCTAGGTCAATGTTATCAGATATCAGTGTGGGGTTTTTGAAGCTATTAATAATAATAATAAATAATAACAGCAATAATAATAAACAAGTTAAAACATCTCATCTTTTAAAGGACAGCCTAACCTTTAAGGCATCAGGACCGCATACTACTAAAGGATGGTGAAGCTGGATGCAGTCACAGTCTGGAATACCTCAAGATGCATATCTGCAACAGGCTGAACTCTCTGTCCCAATCCCACTGAGCTCCCAAATTCATAAACAGGCTCAAGGAATTTCAAAACAGAGGCTTCATCCCTGGAGCCTGCAATCCCAGGAATATCTCCAAATGTGGGAAACAGTCTTTTTCCAGATCAGTCTCTACACAAGTGAGTCTACAGACTTGAGAATGCGTGGTTGGAAAACTGAAACTTGGAGAGGGACCTGGGGCTGTTGGCTGAGAGTCAGCTGAACATGAGGGAGCAGTCTGCCCAGGTGGCCAAGAAAGCCAGTGGCATCCTGGCTTGGATTAGAAGCACTGTGGCCAGCAGGGACAGGGAGGTGATCATCCCCCTGTGCTCAGCACTGGTGAGGCCACACCTTGAGTGTTGTGTTCAGTTCTGGGCTACTCAACTATGGGAAGGACACTGAGGTGCTGCAGCATGTCCAGAGAAGGGCAATGAGGCTGAAGAAGGGTCTGGAGCAGCTGGCCTGTGAGGAGCATCTGAGGGAGCTGGGGTAGTTCAGTCTGGAGAAGAGGAGGGTGAAGGGATGCCTCATTGCTCTGTACAACTCCCTGGAGGGAGGTTGGAGTGAGGAGCGGGCAGCCTCTTCTCCTTGGTGGCAAGCGGCAGGACCAGAGGAAATGGTTCCAAGCTGCACCAGGGGAGGTTCAGGTAATATTTCTTTACTGAAAGGGTTCTCAAACATTGAATGGTCTGCCCAGGGCAGTGCTGGAGGCACCATCACTGGAGGTGTTCAAGCACTGTATGGGCCTGGTGATTAGGGACATGGTTTAGTGTTGAGCCTTCAGTGCTGGCTTGAGGGTTTGACTAGATGATCTTGGAGGTCTCTTCCAACCAGATATAGTCTGTGATTGTGTGAGTCCAGAAGCACTTAGCAACAAGTGGGTCTGTGAACTGGGGAACATTTCTGGATGTCCATAAACAGAAACAGATGGGGAAACAAAGGTGATTGCTCCCCATCATTACCATGAAAGAGAAGAGCAACGTGATAAAATACCTGGGTGGCCACAACATAACTTATAGTCTGCTCTTGGCCTCAATGTGCAAACCAAGAACCAGTGATGACATGAGAGTGTTGCTCTGTATCTCTGAGCTCTGCAATACCCTGGAGTCTAAAGGGAGCTGCCACAGTCACAGCTACAAAACTTTACATATCAAATAGGAGCTCATTGACTGGACCTGCTTGCTCTCTTCCTTTCAGAAGGCAACTTCTGGGCAGTGGCTGGCAGGAGAGCAGCCCTGAAGAGAGAGACTTGGGGGTGCTGGTGGACGAGAAGCTCAACATGAGCTCTCAATGTGCACTTGCAGCCCGGAAAGCCAATCAGATCCTGGGCTGCATCAGGAGAAGTGTGGCCTGCAGGTCAAGGGAGGTGATTCTCCCCTTCTACTCAGCTCTGGTGAGACCCCACCTGGAGTACTGCCTCCAGTTCTGGAGCCCTATTACAAGAGGGATCTGGAGGTGCTGGAAGGTGTCCAGAGAAGGGCCACGAGGATGACTAGAGGGCTGGAGCACCTCTCCTGTGAGGACAGACTGAAGGAGTTGGGGCTGTTCAGTCTGGAGAAGAGAAGGCTCCGAGGTGACCTCATTGTGGCCTTCCAGTATCTGAAGGGGGCCTACAGGAAGGCTGGGGAGGGACTTCTCAGGCTCTCAGGTAGTGATAGGACTAGGGGGAATAGAATGAAGCTGGAGGTGGGGAGATTCAGGCTGGACGTGAGGAGGAAGTTCTTCCCCATGAGAGTGGTGAAGCCATGGAATGGGTTTTCCAGGAGGTGGTTGAGGCCCCGTCCCTGGAGGTGTTTAAGCCCAGGCTGGATGAGGCTCTGGCCAGCCTGATCTAGTGTGGGGTGTCCCTGCCCATGGCAGGGGGTTGGAACTAGCTGATCCTTGTGGTCCCTTCCAACCCTGACTGATACTATGAAACTTGTCCTCAAAGTGGGTTAATATTTTTCAGGCTTGTGACCCTAGAGGAAGCTGTGAAAATGCAACATGAGTAGTTTTAATCATGGGGGAAAAAAATGTTTAGATAGGAAGAAACTGAATGGTTTTTAATTACATTTGTCTCGCCTACAGCTCATTGAGAGTGGAGCACCTGGAAGGTGCTTGCAGACAGCTGTGCATGTCTGGCAAAGGCTCCTTTGGCTTCCATATGCAGCTAATTGTTTTTATGTCACTCCTTAACAGGACTTCTACTGGAAAAATCTCTAAGTGCTGAATAAGACAAGCGCATTACAGCAAAAATAGATCGGCTGGAGGACCCAAAAGAGCCAAGAATCCTGGGGCAGGGGGAAATGCAGGGGCTCTGAAGACCAAGAAAGCTGAAATCCCAGATGATACAACATCGTAGGAGTGAAAACTAGGAGGGAAAAGAAAGCAAAAGCAGGGGATTCTCGTGTGAGGGAGAAGGCTGCTGAAACCAAAGAGCCTGCCAGCACACCGGAGGAAGCCTCGGACTTCCTCTCTGAGGGAGCTCTCAACCTACAGACCTGAACTTGCTCACTCTTTCCCTTACTGTGCATCTGCAGGAGGCAGAGCCATGGACCTCGACTGCCTTCATCAGCTGGCACTTTTAGCTGAGGCAGGGGGCTGTCTGCTTGATGGGCAACAGAGCTGGTGAGGGGTTTGGAGTATAAGCCCTATGAGGAGAGGCTGAGGGAGCTGGGGATGCTTAGCCTGGAGAAGAGGAGGCTCAGGAGTGACCTTCTTGCTCTCTACAACTACCTGAAGGGAGGTTGTAGCCAGATGGGGGTTGGTCTCTTCTCCCAGGCACCCAGCACCAGAACAAGAGAACACAGTCCCAGGCTGTGCCAGGGAATGTTTAGGCTGGAGGTTAGGAAGAAGTTCTACACAGAGAGAGTGATTGCCCATTGGAATGTGCTGCCTGGGGAGGTGGTGGAGTCACCATTCTTGGAGGTGTTTAGGAGGAGACTTGATAGGGTGCTTGGTTGCATGGTTTAGTTGATTAGGTGGTGCTGGATGATAGGTTGGACACAATGATCTTGAAGGTGTCTTCCAACCTGGTCTAATTCTATTCTATTCTATTCTATTCTATTCTATTCTATTCTATTCTATTCTATTCTATTCTATTCTATTCTACTCTACTCTACTCTACTCTACTCTACTCTACTCTACTCTATTCTATTCTTCTCTAAATCAAGTGCTGAACAAGAGTAGACAAGGCATGTTACAGAAACTGCTAGTTAAGGAGAGTGGTAAAGTTGTTGGGTTTTTTAATGTAGTTGATTGTTATCACTTCTTTTTCATCAGTAGTTTTGTTTTGATGCTTTTAAGTAGGAATAAAGGTGATTCTAGTAGAGTAGGCACTTGTCTTAGAATCATAGAATGGGGTTTACCACCATATGTAGACTAGAAATGTCCAGAGAAGGACCACGAGGATGATCAGAGGGCTGGAGCTCCTCTCCTATGAGGACAGACTGAAGGAGTTGGGGCTGTTCGGTCTGGAGAAGAGAAGGCTCCGAGGTGACCTCATTGTGGCCTTCCAGTATCTGAAGGGGGCTACAGGAAGGCTGGGGAGGGACTTCTCAGGCTATTAGGTAGTGATAGGACTAGGGGGAATGGAATGAAGCTGGAGGTGGGAGGATTCAGGCTGGATGTGAGGAGGAAGTTCTTCACCATGAGAGTGGTGAAGGCCTGGAATGGGTTGTCCAGGGAGGTGGTTGAGGCCCCATCCCTGGAGGTGTTTAAGAGCAGGCTGGACGAGGCTCTGGCCAGCCTGATCTAGTGTGAGGTGTC
>CM066567.1:50072695-50075195 GCA_033816785.1 Picus viridis | reverse complement strand
AGACACAAATCTTGACTTTTCAGCTGGGAGGAAGGAACAGAATCAGTTGTATCTATCAGGCAGGTTTACTAACATTTCAGAGCATGTCCTCAGGATTAATAAAAAGCTTTTCTGCAACTGAGGACTCCTACCTTCGGTGTCATCACTTAAGAGACTGCTTTCCCTAGAGCAAACGAAATCACACCAAAATTCTCTCCCTATAAAATTCTCCTAGGGCAAGATTCTTTGATTTTTAGCGGAAGGAGAGGGTCTGGGATGGCATCTGTCAGTACATGCATCTTTCTTTTGGCCATGCCTAGCTTTCCCTGAAGTTCTTTCACCAGGAGATGGAAATGCATTTTCCTTCGTCAGGGAAGACACAGGGCGTCAAAAATCCGAGCTCTGTGCTGCCTCCAACACACTGCAAGATCAGGCCATTAGAGGAAGTCTCCATTATATACAGAGCAATCCAGTCAGTTCAAAACCCAGTATTTTCTTCCCATGAAATGAGTCTTCACATTGCCTGACACTGCTCCTTCCAGATTATCTAGGAAGGCATTCATGGTCCTGTGTGAACTTTGTCACTTGAAAGCCAGATGGATGACCCAGAGTGAGACACTTACTTTCTTTTTGTTGCCATCCTCATCTATGCACTCTCTGACAGGGTCTGAAAGAGAAACAGACATTTTTTAGCCACCTCCTTCCCTTATCCAGTGCATTGCCCTCACCTAGGTGCAGGACCTTGCACTTTGCTGTATTGAACCTCATGAGCTTCTCCACAGTCCCCCTCTCCAGGTCCCTCTGGATGGCACCGTCCCATCCTTCAGCCTCATCAACCACACCACTCAGCTTGGTATCACTTGCAAATTTCCCGAGGCTGAGCCCAATCAAGAAAGATGCACTCAATCAAGAAAAAAATCAACTGCCTCAGGAAATTAAATAAATCAAAAAGCCACAAAGGGGGAAAAAAAAAACCCTATTTCAAGCAAACATTCATTCATTTGTAGCTAGCAATGCCCCCCATCACAGGAAACTTGCTTCAACTCTGGCCAGGAGTTTTCTCTTTTCTCCTTGGTCTCAGTGTATAGAGATATTTGTTATTAACATTGTTGGTATTTCTACTACAATAGCATCTACATATCCTCTCTGCAAACCACTGTCTCGTCATTTTAGTGACTGCACAACATCTTCCAGGCTCCCAGGATGTTAGGTGTTGGAAGGGACCTCCAAAGATCATCAAGTCCAACCCCCCTGCCGGAGCAGGACCGTAGAATCTAGCACAGGTCGCACAGGAACATATCCAGATGGGGTTTGGAAGTCTGCAGAGAAGGAGACTCCACATCCTCTCTGGGCAGCCTGTTCCAGTGCTCTGTCACCCTCACAGTACAGAAGTTCTTCCTCAACTTGAGGTGGAACCTCCTGTGGTGCAGTTTATATCCATTGCCCCTTGTCCTGTCAGAGGGTGCAACTGAGCAGAGTTTGTCCCCTCCCTCTTGACACCCAGCCCTCAGATATTTACAAACATTTATTCAATCCCCTCTCAGTCTTTTCTTCTCCAGACTAAAAAGGCCCCAGGGCTCCCAGCCTCTCCTCATCAGGTAGTGCTCCACTCCCTCCATCATGGTTGTTGCTCTTCATTGGACTTTCTCCAGTAGATCCCAGTCCCTCTTGAATTGGGGAGCCCAGAACTGGATGCAATATTCCAGGTGTGGTCTCACCAGAACAGAATGGAGGGGGAGGAGAACCTCCCTCCATCTGCTGGACACACTCCTCTTAACGCACCCCAGGATCCCATTGGCCTTCTTGGCCACCAGGGCACATTGCTGTCCCATGCAGAACTTGTTGTCCACCAGGACTCCCAGGTCCTTCTCCACAGGGCTGCTTCCCAGCAGATCACCTCCTGACCTGTACTGGTGCAGTTTATTATCCTTCCCAGGTGTAGGACTCTACATTTATCCTGGTTGAACCTCATTATGTTCCTCTCTGCCCAGCTCTGTCCCAGTCTCGCTGAAAGGCTGCATAGCCTTCAGGGGTATCAGCCAAGCCTCCCAGCTTGGTATCCCAGCATTAGCAGGGTTTAATTTTGCCTGTATCAGCAGTGGACTTTTTTTGCAGAGTCAACTACCACTAAGAATGAGGAAGTTGCAGAGTCTGCACAGTGCAGCTTAGAGATATCCGAGAGCAGTCTCCACTGGGATCACTTCTGGCACTTTAAAACCTCTCCAGAGCATCAAACAGCTGCCGTTGTCTGGATTCAAACAGCTGCCATTTTCTTCCTTTTCTTTTGAAAACAAGCTTTTGAAGATGCATTTCCTGTCCTCACACTGTAAAATATGTGACTTTCTTGCCCTGCATTATGTTGATCCAGGATATAGAAGGGGGAGCAGGAATTAGAAGCCGGTCGCTATTTTCCTGTTGCAACCTGTGGTAAAACCTGTGAGAACCAGGGGTGAAAGCTTTTTCTTTGTGTGAAAATGTTTCTAACAATACAAAGCTCAAAAAAACTTGAATGACAGATGCC
>CM066567.1:50002695-50070195 GCA_033816785.1 Picus viridis | reverse complement strand
TAAAGTCTAATTTCCCCCTCCAGGATTGGTGTTCTTATATGGAGGGAGTCTTACTTGATGTATGGAAGTGTACCAAAGCTAATACTACTTAAAAGGTTTAAAAGATAGTCTAAATGCTTTCAAAGTACCTAACTTGTCCTCAGAATGACAGAGCATCCAGCATATGGATGCTACCATTGCACAGCATTGCATAAAGAGTTTGCTTGCCAGTTTTCTCACTTCATGGACACATGCTTCTCACATTGTCATGCCATAGAACTGATGCACAGATGACACCAAGCTGAGTGATGTGATTGATGAGTCTGGAGGGTGGGATGGTGCCATCCAGAGGGACCTGGGCAGGCTGGAGATGTGGCCCGAGGAGTAGCCTATGAGGTGCAATAAGGCGAAGTGCAAGGTGCTGCACCCAGGCTGGGGCAATCCTAGATATCAACACAGGCTGGGGGAGGATGAGATTGAGAGAAGCCCTTGCAGAAAAGGGCTTGAGGGTGCTGGTGGATGAGGAGCTGCACATAAGCCAGCAGTGTGAGCTTGCAGCTCTGAAGGCCAATGGCATCCTGGGCTGCACCAAAAGCAGCATGGCCAGAGATAAAGAGGATTCTGCCACTTTGCTCTGGTGACACCTCACCTGCAGTGCTGTGTACAGCTCTGGAGCCTTCAGCACAGGAAGGGCATGGACCTGATGGAGCAGGTCCAGAGGAGGGCCATGAAAATGATCAGGGAGCTGGAACACTTCAACTATGAGGGCAAACTGAGGGAGCTGGGGTTGTTCAGCCTGGAGAGAAAGAGGCTCAGGGAGACCTAAGAGCAGCCTTCCAATACCTGAAGGGGGCTACAAGAGGGCTGCAGAGGGACTGCTTGCAAAGGCCTGCAGTGACAGGATGAGGGGCAATGGTTTGAAATGAGAGAAGAACAGCTTTAGATTGGATGTTAGGAACAAGTTCTGAGGCATGAGAATGTTGGGACACTGAAACAGGTTGCCTAGGCAGGTAGCTGAGGCCCCACCCCTGGAAATATTCAAGGTCAGGCTGGATAAAGCTCCTGAGCAACCTGCTCTAGTGGAAGATGTCCCTGCTGACTGCAGGGGGGTAGAAATAGATGACCTCTGGAGACCCCTTCCAACCCAAACCATTCTATGATTCTGTGATTCCAGGTTGGACATGATGATCTTGAAGGTCTCTTTCAACCTGGTGTATTGTATTGCATTGTATTGATTCTTATCCCTTTTTTTGGCCTTACAATTGGCTGAATTCTGTATAGATGTGTACATAAGGCTTAGGTTTGTGCAGAAGAGCAATTCATTTGACATCTTTACTCACAACTAACTTGCAGCATTTCTGAAGCATGCCCCCATTCATTCATGAGAGCTGGAGTTTTCTTGGTGTCTTTCAGTTAATGACCAGCCCTGATCATTAATCAGATAATGGCTTGAAAGTTCAGGCCCAAGCAGTTTTGAAAGCCTTGCTGAAAGGGCTCAGATTTTGTGTTCCACCTCAGGAATGGTGGTTGTCTAGCTGAGGTGATGCTGGTGAACCACTGGGAAAAGAGCATTGGGCTGAGTTCTCAAATCAAGAGAAATCATCCTTTTTTGGCATTCCTCTTGTGGGGTCTTGCTTCAGTTGCAAGGCTACAGCTATGCTGGACTTACCCATGCACACTTTGTTGATGAATTCACTGTTCAAAGTGATCATGGTGGATAAGTCTTCAAAATTCTGAAGCTTCATGATTCTGTTAGCAGCTGCTGGCCCAGTCAAAGTCCTTAGCTGCTCTTCATCATATCCACTCCCAACTCCAACTGGAAACAGGGATACCCCTAGGAAAAGAGAAGCAGTTTTAAATGGGCAATGCACAGGAGAAGGATACCTTTGCTTCTGTATTTCCCACCCTCCACCCCTCCATTTGCTTCTTAAAATAATAAAATAATTGGGGAAAGTAGCTTTGTTTCAGCACTTAATTATCATGCATTACTTGCATCACTCCTCCACGTTGGCTAATGGCAAGTAAGAGTAAAAATGGTGTTGCTCTGATTAGTTAAGACAAGCTTTATTAGTCCCAAGCATAATAAGATCAGGCATGCTCAGCAAAATGCAGCTGTGGATTTAATGACATTTTCCCTGTGTTCTTTTTCCCAACTTAAAACATTTCTTTCTTCAGCTCCATGGCAGTTAGATTGTTTTCAAACCACTTAATTAAAATATAATCCTTGATGGCTGCTCTTTAGCCCATGCCTTACTCAATAACTCCCCAAAGCAACCTACAAAGGAGTCAGTGTTCCTCAGGAAGTTGAGGTACAAAGACTACAGGCAGAAAAGTTGCAATAAAAAACATCATGCAGCACACACTGACAGCAAAATCTGTCTACCCCTGCAGAGGTCTGTGTAAAAATCTGCTCAAATCCTCTATTATTTTTTTATTTTTATTAATTATTATTAATAATTATTATTACTATTATTATTAAATATAATTAGAATATAATTAACCAGGCTGGAAAATACCTTCGAGATCATCAAGTCCAACCTATCACCCAACACCATCTAATCAACTAAACTATGGCACCAAGCACCCCGGCCAGTCTCTTCCTAAACTCTTCCAGTGATGGTGACACTACCACCTCCCTGGGCAGCCCATTCCAATGGCCAATCTCTCTTTCTGGGAAGAACTTCTTCCTAACATCCAGCCTAAACCTCCCCTGGCACAGCTTGAGACTGTGTCCTCTTGTTCTGGTGCTGGATGCCTGGGAAAAGAGGCCAACTCCCACCTGGCTACAACCTCCCTTCAGGTAGTTGGAGACAGCAATAAGATCTCCCTGAGCCTCCTCTTCTCCAGGCTAAGCAACCCCAGCTCCCTCAGCCTCTCCTCACAGGCCTGTGCTCCAAACTCCTCCCCAGCTTTGTTGCCCTTCTCTGGACACCTTCCAGCAAGTCAACATCTTTCCTAAACTGAGGTGCCCAGAACTGGACACAGGACTCAAGGTGTGGCCTGACCAGTGCTGAGTACAGGGCAGTATGACCTCCCTGCTCCTGCTGGCCACACTGTTCCTGATCCAGGCAAGGATGCCATTGGCCTTCTTGGCCACCTGGGCACACTGCTGGCTGATGTTAAGCCTACAATCAACCAGTCCCCCCACGTCCCTCTCTGCCTGGCCACTCTCAGCCACTCTGACCCCAGCCTGTAGCACTGCCTGGGGTTGTTGTGGCCAATGTGCAGAACCCGGCACTTGGATGTGTTAAATCTCATGCCTTTGGACTCTGCCCATCTGTCCAGCCTGTTGAGGTCCCTCTGCAGAGCTCTCCTACTCTCTAACAGATCAACTCCTGCCCCCAGCTTGGTGTCATCTGCAAATTCACTGATGATGGACTCAATGCCCTCATCCAGATCATCAATAAAGATGTTGAAAAGCATGGGGCCCAGCACTGATCCTTGGGGCACACCACTAGTGCCTGGCCGCCAGCTGGATGTGGCACCATTCACCATCACTCTCTGGGCTCGACCCTCCAGCCAGTTCCTAACCCAGCACAGAGTTATTATTGTTGTTGTTGTTATGATATAATATTATTGCACAATAATACTACTCTTGATGATAATAATGAGGACAATGATTATGATGAACGTTGCAAGACTCACTGTATGGCAACAGTATTGTACTTGTAATATTAGGTCATAACTGTCCTCCCTGTCAGAAAATGAAATGTCACTAATTGATAAAGTCTATGGAAGCTGTTCAGCTTAAATTGTAGGTTGGACCCAAATTTCCCAGGTTTTACCTGGCTTTACCAGAATTCCAGCAGGCACATTTTGTTCAGGCCTGTTTCTTACCAGAGCATTACTCACAGCTGATCCTGAACTTAGAGCCTACATTTTTCATCCTTTGCCCTGGTGCAGCAAGTAAAAAAGCAACAAAGCTGCTTAAAATAGCAAGAGCAAAAGGGGATTTACTGTTCATCCTTGCAGCAAGTGCAGCAGCCTCCAGGGTGTCTTCTGATCTCCCTGACACGATGACTATGGCCACTTTGGATGCGCTGGGTCTCCCTCCGTGAGATTCCGCCATGGCGTTCTGGACGACAAAATCAATGGCTGATCCTGAGAGATGGAGAGAGAGGTGAGACACGGGAGAGAGAGAGGAGGCTGTAAATCCAGGACTTATAGAATGGAATGGAATGGAATGGAATGGAATGGAATGGAATGGAATGGAATGGAATGGAATGGAATGGAATGGAATGGAATTGACCAGGTTAGAAAAGACTTTTGAGATAGAATGGAATGGAATGGAATGGAATGGAATGGAATGGAATTGATGGAATGGAAGAATGGAATGGAATGGAATGGAATGGAATGGAATGGAATGGAATGGAATGGAATGGAATGGAATGGAATGGAAAAATAGAATTACCAAGGTTGGAAGAGACCTTGAAGATCATCGAGTCCAACCTGTAACCACAACCTCACAACTAGACCATGGCACCAAGTGCCACATCCAGTCCCCTCCTGAACGCCTCCAGGGACGGCGACTCAACCACCTCCCCGGGCAGCACATTCCAATGACGAATCACTCTCTCGGTGAAGAACTTTCTCCTCACCTCGAGCCTAAACTTCCCCTGGTGCAGTTTGAGACTGTGTCCCCTTGTTCTGGTGCTGGTTGCTAGGGAGAAGAGGCCAACCCCCTCCTGGCTACGACCACCCTTCAGGTAGCTGTAGAGAGCAATGAGGTCGCCCCTGAGCCTCCTCTTCTCCAGGCTAAGCAACCCCAGCTCCCTCAGCCTCTCCTCACAGGGCTGTGCTCAAGGCCTCTCACCAGCCTCGTTGCCCTTCTCTGGACACGTTCAAGTGTCTTGATGTCCTTCTTAAACTGAGGGGCCCAGAACTGGACACAGTACTCAAGGTGCGGCCTAACCAAACAGAGTACAAGGGCACAATGACCTCCCTGCTCCTGCTGGCCACACCATTCCTAATGCAGGTCAGGATGCGGTTGGCCCTCTTGGCTGCCTAGGCACACTGCAGGCTCATGTTCAGCTTCCCATCAACCAGCACAGCATAGCATAGCATAGCATAGCATAGCATAGCATAGCATAGCATAGCATAGCATAGAATAGAATAGAATAGAATAGAATAGAATAGAATAGAATAGAATAGAATAGAATAGACCAGGCTGGAAGAGACCTTCAAGATCATCATGCCCAACCTATCATCCAAGACCACCTAATTAACGAAACCATCCATCCAAGCACCCTATCAAGTCTCCTCCTGAACACCTCCAGTGCTGGTGACTCCACCACCTCCCTGGGCAGCACATTCCAATGTCCAATCTCTCTTTCTGGGAAGAATTTCTTCCTAACATCCAGCCTAAACCTCCCCTGGTAATGAACCACTACCACGGAAGCACAGGAGGTGTGACTGAAGCACTGCCCTGGTCAGACCATTCCAATGTTTGAGAATCCTTTCAGTGAATATTTCCTCTCCTGGCACAGCTCAGGGGAGACCTTCTTGCTGTCTACAACTACCTGAAGGCTGGTTGTAGACAGGTAGGGGCTGGTCTCTTCTCACAGGCAACCAGCACCAGAACAGAAGGACACAGTCTCAAGCTGTGCCAGGGGAAGTTTAGGCTTGATCTTAGAAAGAAGTTCTTCACAGAAAGAGAGAGTGGCCACTGGAATGTGCTGCTCAGGGAGGTGGTGGGGTTGATGTCTCTAGTGGTGTTTAAGAAAAGCCTGGGTGAGGCACTTTGTGCCATGGTCTAGTTGGTTAGATAGGGTTGAGTGATCAGTTAGACTTGCTGATCTTGCAGGTCTCTTCCAACCTGGTTGATCCTATTCTATCCTATCCTATCCTATCCTATCCTATCCTATCCTATCCTATCCTATCCTATCCTATCCTATCCTATCCTATCCTATCCTATCCTATCCTACCCTATCCTATCCTATCCTATCCTATCCTATCCTATCCTATCCTATCCTATCCTATCCTATCCTATCCTATCCTGCTTGAAACCAATTCCTCTGTTCCTGTCACTTGCCACCACGGAGAACAGGCTGCCCCCTCCTCACTCCAACCTCAACTCACAACTTCAGGTAGTTGTAGAGCTTATTAATAAAGTCCCAGCACATGAGGACCATCTTTAGCTCCCTGATATCTGAAGCAATGAGAATTTTACCACCTTTCATTAGCCATAAGGACAAAGTTATGCTGTTGACTTTGGTAGTTACCTTTTCCAGCAGTATTCCTATTGCATTAAAGGAGAAAAAAAAGGCATTGCAGAAGAGCATGTGCCCATTTCCCTACTGCAGAACAACAGTGACATCCAGTGGCTCTCTGACCTACAACTTCTTGCTATCCTGAATTGCACACAGAAGCTGCTCAACTCCCACAGAAGATCTAAGTCCTCTACCCTAATTTGGTCAACTTTTGCTATGGGTGTGAAAAGTCTATCTCACCTCCCTACTATCAACAACCTCTCTGAAACCTAGACTGAGACTAACCCACAGCATATTTGGGCAATCCATATTAAAACCAAACTAAATCCACCAAATCCCACAAAACACATGAAGAAATTCTACCTTAGCTACCAAATGGCACCCTTGGGTGTCTTACATGGAATGTGCCCACCAGGTCCAAAGAGATTCTCCCCTTCTGTTCTGCCCTACTGAGGTGACATCTGGAATATTCTGTCCAGCTCTGGGCACTTCAGTTCAAGAAGGACCTCAGGGAAGTGCTTGAAAGAGTCTAGCACAGAGCCACAAAGCTGCTGAAGGCAGTGGAACATCTCCCTGACAGGCTGAGGGAGCTGGGGCTCTTTAGCTTGGAGAAGAGGAGTCTGTGGGGTGACCTCATTCATGTTGATAAAGATGTGCAGGGCAGTGTTGGGGAGACAGAGCCAGGCTCTGCTCAGGGATGTCCAACGATAGGACAAGGGGCAATGGGTGCAAGCTGGAGCACAGGAGGTGCCACAGAGAAAACTTTTTATCTGTGAGGTTGCCAGAGCCCTGGCACAGGCTGCCCAGAGAGGTTGCAGAGTCTCCTTCTCTGGAGACATTCTAAACCTACCTGCACTCCTGTGTGACCTGCTCTGACAGGGGGGTTGGACTGGATGATCTTGTGGTCCCTTCCAGCTCCTAACATTCTTTGACAACTCCTCTTTATCAACAGGAATGAGGTCACCCCTCAGGCTCCACTGCTCCAAGCTGAAGAGCCCCAGCTCCCTCAGCCTGTCCTCA
Source organism: Picus viridis (assembly GCA_033816785.1). NCBI lineage: Eukaryota > Metazoa > Chordata > Aves > Piciformes > Picidae > Picus > Picus viridis. Next base: position 50,062,987 of record CM066567.1, on the reverse strand, counting down.
GCAGGGAGATGTTGCACTGCCTTCAGCAGCTTTGTGGTGCTGTGCTGGACTCTTTCCAGCAGTTCTCTTGTGTAGGTTCATTTAATTGCTACAATTTTCATTCCCATTACCATTCTGAATTATAGTTTGCATACAAAATGAAAACATTTTAGAGTTCCTGTTCAGCTCAAACCTCAAAACTGTAGAAGGTTTTTTTTTCTACTTAGAACAAAATTATATCTTAAAACAGCATTATCACTTGGGTGATGGTGATTCCCTTTCACAAATTGCTATTCCTGACTAGACACATTAACTAACCTAAGGTGTCCAGCAGGAGAAGGGCAGTGATGGTGCCCCTCTGCTCAGCCCTGATGAGGCCTAGGCTTCAGTGCTGGGTTCAATTCTATACAATACAATACACCAGGTTGGAAGAGACCTTCAAGATCATTATGTCCAACCCATCAACCAATCCAACCCACCCAACAACTAAACCATGGCACCAAACACCCCATCAAGTCTCCTCCTGAACACCTCCAATGAAGGTGACTCCACCACCTCCACAGGTAGCCGATTCCAATGGGCAATCACTCTCTCTGTATAGAACTTCTTCCTAACATCCAGCCTAAACCTGCCCTGGCACAGCCTGAGGCTGTGTCCTCTTTTTCTGGTACAGGACAGGAAAGACACAGAGAGGCTGGAGGGTGTCCAGAGAAGGGCAACAAGGCTGGAGAGGGGTTTGGAGGGAGTCATATGAGGACAGGCTGAGGGAGCTGGGGTTGTACAGTCTGGAGAGGAAAAGGCTGAGAAGTGATCTTATTGCTCTCTGCAGCTACCTGGAAGGAGGTTGGAGTGAGGCTGGTGTTGTTCTCTTCTCCCAGGTAACCAGCAATAGGAGGAGAGGAAATGAGTTTGATTGGTGCCAGGAGAGGTTTAGTTTGGACATGAGGAAAAACTTCTTTCCTGAGAGAGTGGTGAGGGGTTGGAACAGGCTGCCCAGGGAGGTGGTGGAGTCACCATTCCTGGAAGTGTTGAAGAAGCTGTAGATGTGGAGCTTCAGGAGATGGTTTAGTGGTCATGGCAGTTAGGTTGCAGTTGGACACAATGATGTTAAAGGTCTTTTCCAGCCTTAATGATTCTCTGATTCTATTTTCTGTACAGCTGTCTAACAATCATTGCTAGGAACATCACTCTATATGTCTGCAGAGATGGATGTCAGATGCAGAATGGCATTTGAGCTCTAACCAACTAAGGGACAAGAATGAATGCAGAAAATTAATAGGGACTACATTGCAGTCACTGAGATTGCTCCGGGTTGGTCACTGTGCCAGAAGGTTGACTCATTTCCCTTTTGTCCTATAAATAATTGCTGAAGAAGTAGTTCAGGTTTTGACTTTCAAATATTTTAGCTTCAACTTCTGCTCAGTAAGAATCACAACTGATTTTTCACTCTTCTCTGAAAAGTACTTGGGATTTCTCTGCCTGCCTTTGCTTTTTTCGTAGTGACCCTTTGGCTTCCATGTGGTTGGTCTGCTCACCAGCTGCTCCAGCTCCATTTCTCTTGCTCCCATTAGTTCTGAAAAATTCTCAGAAACCTCCATACCTCTCTGTAAATTGGAAAATCCATTATTCACGTAATTTCAAATGAAGGAATCCAGTCCCATTGTAATAGAACCAGGGACTATTTCAAAGTCCCCCCGAAAGTCCTCAGTTTAATGCGTGGAATTCATTCATTTTTTTAACTATACTAAAAAATCTTTGGATTCCTCCCCTTGTTTTGAAGCCAGCTTTTGAAGAGCCAGGTGTCTGAAGGCACAATCAAAGGAACACTTAGATCTTGCTGGAGGGATTCAGAAATTCACCATCCCAAGCTGGAAGCTGAAGCTGTCACTTTTCAGTTTTTTGATCTCCACACCTCAGCAAGGGAGGAAAATAAACTCAGAGGCCCTAATAAAAAATACATTGACTGCTAAGAGACCAAGCAGCTTGGAGATTTTCTTTACTACTAGACTGCAGCATAATGAGAAGAGAGAGAGAGAAGAGAAGAGAAGAGAAGAGAAGAGAAGAGAAGAGAAGAGAAGAGAAGAGAAGAGAAGAGAAGAGAAGAGAAGAGAAGAGAAGAGAAGAGAAGAGAAGAGAAGAGAAGAGAAGAGAAGAGAAGAGAAGAGAAGAGAAGAGAAGAGAAGGGAAGAGAAGAGAAGGGAAGGGGAGGGAAGGGAAGGGAGGGGAGGGAAGGGAAGGGGAAGGGGGGAGGGAAGGGAAGGGGAAGGGAAGGGAAGGGAAGGGAGGGGAAGGGAGGGGAAGGGAAGGAAGGGGGAAGGGAAGGGAGGGAAGGGAAGGGAAGGAAGGGAGGAGGAAGGGAAGGAAGGGAAGGGAAGGGAAGGAAGGGAAGGGAAGGAAGGGAAGGAAGGGAAGGGAAGGGAAGGGAAGGGAGGGAAGGGAAGGAAGGGAGGAAGGAAGGGAAGGGAAGGGAAGGGAGGGAAGGGAAGGGAAGGGAAGGGAAGGGAAGGGAAGGGAAGGAAGGAAGGGAAGGGAAGGGAAGGGAAGGGAAAGAGGGAGGAGAAGAGAAGAGAAGAGAGGAGAGAGAGAGAAGAGAAGAGAAGAGAAGAGAAGAGAAGAGAAGAGAAGAGAAGAGAAGAGAGAGAGAAGAGAAGAGAAGAGAAGAGAAGAGAAGAGAAGAGAAGAGAAGAGAAGAGAAGAGAAGAGAAGAGAAGAGAAGAGAAGAGAAGAGAAGAGAAGAGAAGAGAAGAGAAGAGAAGAGAAGAGAAGAGGAGAGGAGAGAAGAGGAGAGAAGAGGAGAGAAGAGAAGAGAAGAGGAGAGAAGAGAAGAGGAGAGGAGAGAAGAGAAGAGGAGAGGAGAGAAGAGGAGAGAAGAGAGAGGAGAGGAGAGGAGACTCGAGGAGAGGAGACTCGAGGAGAGGAGACTCGAGGAGAGGAGACTCGAGGAGAGGAGACTCGAGGAGAGGAGAGGAGAGGAGAGGAGAGGAGAGGAGAGGAGAGGAGAGGAGAGGAGAGGAGAGGAGAGGAGAGGAGAGGAGAGGAGAGGAGAGGAGAGGAGAGGAGAGGAGAGGAGAGGAGAGGAGAGGAGACTCGAGGAGAGGAGACTCGAGGAGAGGAGAGGAGACTCGAGGAGAGGAGACTCGAGGAGAGGAGACTCGAGGAGAGGAGACTCGAGGAGAGGAGAGGAGAGGAGACTCGAGGAGAGGAGACTCGAGGAGAGGAGACTCGAGGAGAGGACAGGAGAGGAGACTCGAGGAGAGGAGAGGAGACTCGAGGAGAGGAGAGGAGACTCGAGGAGAGGAGAGGAGACTCGAGGAGAGGAGAGGAGAGGAGAGGAGAGGAGAGAGGAGAGGAGAGGAGAGGAGAGGAGAGGAGAGGAGAGGAGAGGAGAGGAGAGGGAGAGAGGAGAGGAGAGGAGAGGAGAGGAGAGGAGAGGAGAGGAGAGGAGAGGAGAGGAGAGGAGAGGAGAGGAGAGGAGAGGAGAGGAGAGGAGAGGAGAGGAGAGGAGAGGAGAGGAGAGGAGAGGAGAGGAGAAGAATTGAATAGCATTGCATTGAATTGCATTGCATTGAATTGAATTGAATTGAATTGAATTGAATTGAATTGAATTGAATTGAATTGAATTGAATTGAATTGACCAGGTTGGAAAATAACGTTGAGATCTTCAAGTCCAACCTATCACCCAAAACCATCTAATCAACTAAACCATGGCACCAAGCACCCCAGCCAGTCTCTTCCTAAACACCTCCAGGGATGGTGACTCCACCACCTCCCTGGGCAGCACATTCCAATGGCCAATCTCTCTTTCTGGGAAGAACTTCTTAATAACATCCAGCCTAAACTTCCCCTGGCACAGCTTGAGACTCTGTCCTTTTGTTTTGGTGCTGGTTGCCTGGGAGAAGAGTCCAACCCCCACCTGGCTACAACCTCCCTTCAGGTAGTTGTAGAGAGCATAAAGGTCTGCCCTGAGCCTCCTCTTCTGCAGGCTAAGCAACCCCAGCTCCCTCAGCCTCTCCTCACAGGGCTTGTGCTCCAGACCTCTCACCAAGTTTGTACAGTTCACACTTCTAGTTGAATGAATGCTTCTGAAGTCAGCCCTTCCTTGCAGCTAGTTTTCTTCTTTTATTTCCTTCACCCAGTTATTACTGATGTGAAGTTGAACACACTTTCATGATGTCTGAATACCCCTAAAGCTCCTTCTCAATGGGTTACTTGAGACAAAATTTGCCTGATGTTATCTTATTGCATAGGCACGGGAAGGTTTTGTGGTACAGGCTGCTGTGGTTTGTTCTGTCCATGCCCTCCAATATTGTTTAGTTTCTCCTTATTTCTTACTAATAAAATGTATCTCTTTCTTGGAGTTTCCTCATGGTTAAATGAAACAGGAAAGGGAATGCTTTCTCCAGGTAAGATGTTTATAGCAATGCCAAAAAAAGCCAACTGCTGCTCTCTGCAAATACAGCTTTTTTGAGCAAAAGATGGTGATTTGGGTCACCAAACACTGAATAAGGATCATAAAGGATCATAGAATCAGAGAATCATTGAGGTTGGAAAAGACCTTTAAGATCACTGAGTCCAACTGTAACCTAACTAACGTGACCACTAAACCATCTCCTGAAGCACCACATTGACAGCTTCTTCAACACCTCCAGGGATGGCAACTCCACCAGCTCCCTGGGCAGCCTGTCCCAACCCCTCACCATTCTCTCACTCAAGAAGTTTTTCCTCATGTCCAATCTAAACTTCCCTTGGCACAACTCAAACCCATTTCCTCTCATCCTGTCACTGGTTACCTGGGAGAAGAGAGCAACACCAGCCTCACTCCAACCTCTTTCCAGGTAGCTGCAGACAGCAATAAGATCTCCCCTCAATGTTCTCTTCTGCAGACTGAACAACCCCAACTCCCTCAGCTTCTCCTCATATGACTCCCTCCAAACCCCTCCCCAGCCTTATTGCTCTTCTCTGGACACCCTCCAGCCCCTCAATATCTTTCTTATCCTGTGGTGCCCAGAACTGAACCCAGCACTCGAGCTGTGACCTGAGCAGTGCCAGATGCAGGGCGCTACTCCTGCTGGACACGCTGGTTGTGCATGTTTGTACCACTGGGAAGCCAGTGCAAAAGGGAAGAAACAGCACTGCTCTGATGGTAACAGTATTTTTGGTAGGCAAATTCTGATCAAGATCTCTGGCTACAACAGATTTTCAAAGCTAAGCAGGGAACAGCAGCATCCAGACCGAGCCATCTACTCTTTCTAAGCAGCCCCTCCATTTCCAGAGGCCCATGCACAGCCAGAGGAGCAGCTGAGGGAGCTGGGGTTGTTTAGCCTGGAGAAGAGGCTCAGGGGAAACCTTAAGAGTCTCCTTCTCTGGAGACTTTCAAAACCTGCCTGGATGCATTCTTGTGTGACCTGCCCTAGGTTATCCTGCTTTGTCAGGAGGGTTGGACTTGATGATCTCTGCAAGTTCTTTACCATGAGAGTGGTGAAGCCATGGAATGGGTTATCCAGGGAGGTGGTTGAGGCCCCGTCCCTGGAGGTGTTTAAGCCCAGGCTGGACGAGGCTCTGGCCAGCCTGATCTAGTGTGGGGTGTCCCTGCCTATGGCAGGGGGTTGGAACTAGATGATCCTTGTGATCCCTTCCAACCCTGACTGATTCTATGATTCTATGATTCCAACCCCTAGTGGTCTGTGGTCTGTGATTCTTATTGCTCTCTACAACTACCTGAAGGGTAACCTGTGATAGAACAAGAGGACACAGTCTCAAGGTGCACCAGGGGAGGTTTTGGCTGGATGTTAGGAAGAAGTTCTTCACAGACAGAGAGATTGGCTGTTGGAATGTGCTGCCCATGGAGGTGGTGGAGTCACCATCCCTGGAGGTGTTTAAAAAGGGACTGCATGAGGCACTTGGTGCCATGGCTTAGTTGATTAGATAGTGTTGGGTGATAGGTTGGACTTGGTGATCTCTGAGGTCTTTTCCAACCTGGTTAATTCTGTCTTCTGTAATTACATGAGTGACCATGCCTTTCCCCTGCGTGCTGAGCCTCCTACCCAGCTGAATTCACGCAGATTGCAAGGTGCAGGACAGGACCACAGTGACTTATTTTCATTACTTCATTTGGGAGGAACTGCTCCCACTCTGTCCCAGTTTTGCTTTGCTCTACCCCATCCCTCATCAGGATCTCTGAGCATTTTCCAAGGAGACATAAACAAATCACTAACGAGGATGTCATGTGGCTGCCTCTCCCATTTCATTTCCCCAAGGCCGTGTTTGCTGCCTTTCTCCTGCAGCTCAGCGTGGCTTACTGCACACATTAAATGGAAGTTCTTCGTGGAACTTATCTATTTGTACCTAACAATTCATCCCACAATGAGCCTATAGAAGTCTCATCAGCCATCTGGTGTTTTTATTTCTCCAGGCTGAGAAAGCAATCATGGCTTAATCCTCCTGCGAACGATGGAAGTCAGGTTTTATTTCTCACTTTTTCTCTACCAATAACTCTTTACAGCCTGAAGTAGGCCAAAGACCCTACCAAAGGGAAAAAAAAAAAACCTACCCACAAATATTAAAAAATCTGTGTACTCCTCAACTCTTACAGGACCCTAATGCTAGGTGGCTGCCAGAGCAAATGTGGTTGCAGTCCAGAAGAACAAAATTCTCAGGGTATCTGGTGGAAGATCAGATATGCTGCAGGAGAAGCATTTGTTTGCTCAACCTTCCAAGTGATGCATGTGTGTGTGTACTGAATTTTCACAGACCCAGTGGGAAATCTGTGTTATGTTTCAGCACATGAAAACTGAAGTGGACGTGTTTTTTCCAGGATGCAGTTGTCTGGAAGGGAAGATGATGTTTCACAAATGACTCTTCAGCTAAGGTGCTGCCTTAGGTAGATCCGTGCTCCCTGGCACCGCCACCAGCCCTGTGCCAGCCCAAGTGCTTGTGGGTTCAGCACAACAACTTGGATGAGGGAACTGAAAGTCACAGGATAATGTTTTGCTACATTGTTTTCATAGAATCAAAGAGCTGTCAGGGTTGGAAGGGGCCTCAAGGATCATCTAGTTCCAACCCCTGCCATGGGCAGGGACACCTCACACTAGAGCAGGTTGCTCAGAGCCACATCCAGCCTGGCCTTACAAACTTTCAGGGATGAGGCTTCCACCACCTCCCTGGGCAGCCTGTGCCAGTGTCTCACCACCCTCATGGGGAAGAACTTCTTCATAACATCCAATCTGAATCTCCCCTCCTCTAGCTTGGATCGATTCCCCCTAGACCTATCACTCCCTGACAGCCTAAAAGTCCCTCCTCAGCTTTCTTGTAGCCCCCTTCAGATACTAGAAGGCCACAATAAGGTCTCCTCAGAGCATTATCCTCTCCAGACTGAACAACCCCAGCTCACTCAGCCTGTCCTCATAGGAGAGGAGCTCCAGCCCTCTGATCATTCTCATGGCCCTTCTCTGGACACATTCCAGCACCTCTAGATCCTTCCTGTAATAGGGACTCCAGAACTGGATTTAGTACTCCAGGTGGGGTCTCATGAGAGCAGTGTAGAGAGGGAGAGTCACCACCCTCACCCTGCTGGCCACTCTTCTCTTACATGCTGCTGTATGTATATATTGTGTGTATATATATATATGTATGTAGTCTTTTTAATACAATACAATACAATACAATACACCAGGTTGAAAGAGACCTTCAAGATCATCACGTCCAACCCATCAACCAATCCAACCCACCTAAACAGCTAAACCGTGCAACCAAGCACCCCATCAAGTCTCCTCCTGAACACCTCCAATGAAGGTGACTCCACCACCTCCTTTCTGGGCTGCAAGTGTACACCATATCAGCTGCATTGGCTCAGAACAAAGCAACAAGCATCTGGCAAGGGCAGCTGCTGAAGTACACTAGAAGCAGTAGCGTTGCTTAACATTTAATCAACCAATTGATGCTGGATGGTTAATGATCAATGTCCTTACTTCTTAATTAGGTTCTGCTTGCTGAAAGATAATGTATGCAACCCCGAGAACCATTTCAATGATCCAAAGAAATCTGTCAACTTCTTTCCAGAACACATTAAGATATTCGAGTAACCTAGGGACGTGTTTTAATAGGGAAACTGGAAGGCCACAGAGATGACCCAAGGGCTGGAGCAACTCTGCTATGAGGATAAGCCAAGGGAGCTGGGGTTGTTCAGCCTGCAGAAGAGAAGGTTCCAGGAGGGCCTTCCAATACCTGAAAGGATCCTCCAGGAAGGCTGCAGAGGGACTTTTCATCAGGGTGTCTAGAGACAGGACAAGGGGGAATGGTTTGACGCTGAGGGAGAGCAGGGTTAGACTGAATGTTAGGAAGAATTTCTTCAGTACAAGAGTGGTGAGACTGTGGCATAGGTTTTCCAGGGAGACTGTGAGTGCCTCTTCCCTGGTGGTGTTAAAAGCCAGGTGGGATGAGGCCTTGAGCAGCCAAGTCCGGCTGAGAGGTGTCCCTGCCCACGGTGGAGGTTGGAGTAGATGATGTCCGAGGTCCCCTCCAACCTGAGCCATTCTGTGATTTTAGAAGAAATCTACTTATAGTAAAGACTTGAGAGAGAGAACAAAACCTGACAGACCTGCTACAGAACCCTTTCACAACAGCACTGCTGGAAACTGGTGGTTGGGGCCAGAATATATTTAACATTCCTCTTTGCTTTGGGTTTTTTTCCCCTTCTTACTTTAGCATCATCATCCACATGATCACTCACCCAGTCTGTTAGGGCCTTGTTCCCTTTGTTGGATGGAGTGCAGCATCTCTACCAGCCCTGCAGGCTCTTGAGGTACATTCCATGAAATTTCTAGATGGTTTTGCCTGGCATACTGGAGAACTGCCACGTGAATTGAAGTATTGCCTGAAGCAGAGAGCAGAAAACAAACATTTTTAAGCAGTGCCTACAAACATCTTTAAGGAAAATAAATCTAAAGGATACACTGGGCTTGTGCTTTGCATTAAAACACAACTAGACAGTGATTTGCATCAGAGTGTGAAAGCTGCATTCTCAGTCACAAGTTCTACACTAAAACATGCATCTGACAGACAAAAGGAAAACCAAAACCATGCAAGAAGCAGCTGCTTTTCAGTCAGGAATCAACATGCAGCATTTTGCCTCACAGTTACCTGACTCTGATTGCAAAAATTCACTTTAGTGCTCTCCAGTTATTCCTTTTCCTTATAAAACCTGTTTAAACTTCACCTGTTTTTTCCCCCTCCCTTCTTTTTCTTTCTTTTTTGTGTGCACGTTGTTTGGCAAAAGCAGCAGTCTGATGGGCCAGGTTGCCTGGGTGATAAGAGGTTGCCCAGGGAGGTGGTTGGGGCCCCATCCCTGCAGATATTCAAGGTGAAGCTTGACAGGGCTCTGGGCAACCTGATCTGAATCATAGAATGAGGTGTTGCGAATCATCTAGCTAAAGAGAATCATAGCTAAATAGAATCATAGAATCATAGAATCAGTCAGGGTTGGAAGGGACCACAAGGATCAGCTAGTTCCAACCCCCCTGCCATGGGCAGGGACACCCCACACTAGATCAGGCTGGCCAGAGCCTCGTCCAGCCTGGGCTTAAACACCTCCAGGGACGGGGCCTCAACCACCTCCCTGGATAACCCATTCCAGGGCTTCACCACTCTCATGGGGAAGAACTTCTTCCTCACATCTAGCCTGAATCTCCCCATTTCCAGCTTCATTCCATTCCCCCTAGTCCTATCACTACCTGATACCCTGAGAAGTCCCTCCACAGCCTTCCTATAGGCCCCCTTCAGATACTGGAAGGCCACAATGAGGTCACCTGGGAGCCTTCTCTTCTCCAGACTGAACAGCCCCAACTCCTTCAGTCTGTCCTCATAGGAGAGGTGCTCCAGCCCTCTGATCATCCTCGTGGCCCTTCTCTGGACACCTTCCAGTACCTCCAGATCCCTCTTGTAATAGGGGCTCCAGAACTGGATGCAGTACTCCAGGTGGGGTCTCACCAGAGCTGAGTAGAGGGGGAGAAGCACCTCCCTTGACCTGCTGGTCACACATCTGGTTGAGGATGTCCTTGCTGACTGCAGGGGGGTTGGACTAGATGACCTTTGGAAGTCCCTTCCAACTTGAACCATCCTATGATTCTATGATTTTATGTTGATTTCTTACTGTCATAGATCATAGAGTGAGAGGCATGAGGCATGGGTTGTAATTCAACCAGGGAGCATGACCTGCAAAGGAGAATGGAGACAAATTCCACGTTCTGCTGTTCTCTGACACCCTGGTTCTGCTTATCATAGAATCAACCAGGTTGGAAAAGACCTCAGAGATCATCAAGTCCAAACTATTACCTAATACCTAACACCTCAGGACAGCTAAACCATGGCTGCAAGTGCCACATCCAAGCCTTTTTTGAACACCTCCAGGGATGGTGACTCCACCACCTGCCTGGGCAGCACATTCCAATGGCCAATTACTCTTCATACATTGTGCAAGGCAAATTCAATCATTAACAGAGGGCTGCTAGGGATAGCAAACAGATCTCAGACTTGCAGAACTGAACTTAGCAATATATAAACATGTCTCAGGAGGATGGAGCCAGGCTCTTCGCAGTGGGGTCCAAAAATAGGATAAGGGGCAACAGGAGCAAGCTGGAGCACAGGAGGTTCCATGTGAACATAAGGACAAACCAACAGTGCTTGCTGCAAGGAAAGGGTTTGATGCTCAATTGAAAAAGTCCAATTTTTAACCAGCTTTGTTAAACCACATTCTAATGCCATGTGGATGGCCATGGTGCAAGGGCATGTGGTGTCCTAACTTTAATTTCTGTGATTCTGTATTTAGATTAGACCTTAGGAAGAAGTTATTCCCCATGAGGGTGGTGAGGCACTGGAACAGGTTGCCCAGGGAGGTGGTAGAGGCCTTATCCCTGGAGGATTTTTAAGGTCAGGCTGGATGTGGCTCTAAGCAACCTGATGTAGTGTGAGGTGTCCCTGCCCATGGCAGTGGGGTTAGAACTAGATGATCTTTGAGGTCTTTTCTAACCCTGACAGTTCTGTGAGTCTGTGCATTAGGGGCTACATGGTGTCTTATTGTATGTGTAGGGTATATAGCACTTTGCCCAGGTGGCTGCACTGAGAATACCTGTGCTAAATGACCTAACTACCTGTGCTAAATGAGCTAACTAGAGGTGCATCTCTTCAGTACATCCTCTGCAAACTTAGTGTTCCAAAAAGTATCTGTCCTCCAACATGCATCCCAGGTTAGCCAAAAAGGGCTGGCTAGAACCAGAAATGCCTGTTCCAAAGCCCAAAGCCTTGCAGTGGAACCAGACCTAACCCAAACCCCTCTGAATTAGCCAATAGTCTTTCAATCAGATCTGAACTAGAACTATCATTTTCAAGTCTATTGAACCTAATCCAGAAGTGAACCCAAAGCAATCTGTGTTTGTGCTATTCTGACATAGATTAATAGCTAAACCTCCACCCTCTTTATCTGCTTGGCACACAAATTTCTTATGTCTAGCAGGGTATAAAGGAAATGGAATGGAATGGAATGGAATGGAATGGAATGGAATGGAATGGAATGGAATGGAATGGAATGGAATGGGATAGGATAGGATAGGATAGGATAGGATAGGATAGGATAGGATAGGATAGGATAGATAGATAGGATAGGATAGGATGGGATGGGATGGGATGGAATGGAATGGAATGGAATGGAATGGAATGGAATGGAATGGAATGGAATGGAATGGAATGGAATTAATCAGGTTGGAAAAGACCTTTGAGATCATCAAGCCCAACCTATCACCCAACACCATCTAATCAACTAAACCATGGCACCAAGCATGCCATCAAGTTTCCTCCTAAACACCTCCAGTGATGGTGACTCCACCACCTCCCTGGGCAGCACATTCCAATGGCCAATCTCTCTTGCTGGGAAGAACTTCTTCCTAGCATCCAGCACTCATCAGACATGCTCTCCCAGGTATTCCTCATCACATGATTCCCTCAACTGGATTCACCTAAAGCAGAATAGCTTAGTTTGGGACTACAATGAACTGCATCTGAATCTAAAGTTTTACTGGCCTGATTTCCCCAAGATAAACTTTTCTTTCCTGTTTCTTTCAGGGATTACAATGAGACTTTTGAACGTTAAATAAACCCCAAACAGTTAATACCCTGTACTGAGATGCTGCTTTGTCCTATGTAAGCAAAAAAGACACCCCACCAAAATGTCTTTAAATGTTTAAGCCAAATACTTACTGATCTCAACACTTTCAATAAATGCCCGGACAAAGTTCTTCATCTCCTCAAATTCTGCTGCTCCAACATTGGAACTTCCATCCAGAAGAAACATGACATCCATTGGTTTGTTGCACAACTCTGAGGAAGAAAAAGTAAAAAATAATTAATAGAATAGAATAGAATAGAATAGAATAGAATAGAATAGAATAGAATAGAATAGAATAGAATAGAACAGAACAGAACAGAACAGAATGGAGTAGAATGGAATAGAATTAACCAGGTTGGAAAAGAGACTCCACCACCTCTCTGGGCAGCACATCTCTCTGTCTGTGAAGAACTTCTTCCTAACATCCAGCCTAAACCTCCCCTGGCACAGCTTGAGACTGTTGTGCTGCTTGCCTGGGAGAAGAGACCAACCCCACCTGGCTACAACCTCCCTTCAGGTAGTTGTAGACAGCAGGAAGATCTTCCCTAAGCCTCCTCTTCTCCAAGCTAAGCAAATAAATAAAGGCTATTTACACCTAATAAAGCAGAAGTAGTGTCTGCTGACCTTTTGGTAGGAGAAGAAAGGGCAGAGAAATCTGCATTCTAGGAAAATGAAAGAGGGGATTCTGCCACTTTGATCTGCTCTGCTAAGACCTGGAGTAGTGCATCCAGCTCTAGAGCCCTCAACACAAGAAGGGCATGAACCTGACAGAGCAGGGCCAGAGGAGGGCCATGAAAATGATCAGAGGGCTGGAACACTTCTGCTATGAGGACAGGCTGAGGGAGCTGGGGGTGTTCAGCCTGGAGAAGAGGAAGCTTCAGGCAGACCTAAGAGCAGCCTTCCAGTACCTAAAGGGGCCTCCAAGAAGTTGCAGAGGGACTGCTTGCAAAGGCCTCCAGTGACAGGACAAGGGACAATGGTTTGAAATGAGAGAAGAGCAGATTTAGATTGGATGTTGGGAGCAAGTTCTTTAGCATGAGGGTGGTGGAACACTGGAACCCGTTGCAAGGGTGCAAGTGGAGACCCTGTCCCTGGAGATATTCAAGGTGAGGCTGGACAAGGCTTTGAGCAGCTTGTTCTAGTGGAGAATGTCCCTTCTGACTGTAGGGGGGTTGGACTAGATGACTTTTAGGGGTGCCTTCCAAGCCAAACCATTCTATGATATTGACCAGAAGAAACAATACATGAAGCCCCATTAATGAAAGGCTTGAGAATTATATTCAGTGAAATGTGCAGGTTTCAGTTCCTGCTTTTCTCCTGTTGTTAATAGTGAGGCACCCTCTGTTTGGGCAACAAGACCCTGAATGAGATATGAGAACCCTTCATATTTCAGTGATATGAGGGTGAAATGGACGAGACAGCACAGAGCAATGACACAGAAATGATGTCCAACCTTACCTGAAATTCCTGTTGAGAGCTTCCGGGAGCAGCACGACTGCAGCACTAATTCAGGGGCTTCTCTGAGAAGTGCAGTATAACTATGCAAGATAATTGGTTCATTAGGCTGACTGATCTGCCTGAGCTCTTGGATATTTACACTGGGACTTATGCCTATGGGAATAACATTTATGCTGCTGGGAGGTCGTGTGATGACATCAGTGGACGGACTGGATGACACCATATATACTAAGTGAGGGACATCCTGCCTGCCCCCGTTCACTGCTGTAAATGTGTGCCTGGAAATATAATCAAGAGCATTCCCAGTGTTGGTAGCCTTCCCTCCTTGGTAGGGGATGCTCCTCACCTTCTCAATAATACTTTCCTTTGACTGTGTTTCCCTAAAGGAGTACTCCAGAGTGACCGCCTCGGAATACTGCATTACTGTGACGTGAATATCCTCCTGCCCCACATTCATCCCCGTGATCACCCTCTCAAGGAACGTCTTGACAAGGCTGAAGTTTTCCTCCCCTACATGGTCAGATCCTTCCACAATAAAGGCAACATCCAGCTTTTTGGCAGTGGGCTCTTTTGAAAGGGGGGTGGTGCTGTGAGTCCCAAGGAGGGAAACAAGACGCTGGATATTGTCGGAGCGGAGGTAGACTGCAACAGAGAACTTTCGTCGGGTCCAAGACCGCAGAGGTGATCGATGAGGAGATCCATACTATCCGTCAGCTCTAACACGTTGTTCACTAGGAAGGCTTTGTTATCTTGTGACTGCTCTTCAATGAACCTGATCTGCCCATTGCTAACGTGGGGGCCAATCCCCACAGGCAGCACCGCAATTCTCTTGTTCTTCATCACGGTGACGATGTTGCGGAGCTTGCCGGGGGACTTGCTGGCGATGAAGAGCACTGCAATGCGGGCAGCGTTGGTCCTCTCTGCCTTCTCAAACACGTGATACACAGTGTATTTGAGGACTTCAGGGACAGATGCTGCTTCATCCCCCGTGTATTTTATGCCTTGGACAATTTTTCTCATCTGGGATTGTTTCTTGACATCCTTAAGGCCGAGATAGATGGTGGGGCCTGCCCTATAGACTAGAATGGACACTCGGATTTTCTTTTGGGAGATGTGGAGTTTCCTCATCATGCCAACTATGAAAGCTTTCAGCTGTTCAAAGTCTGTCTCTGACAGTTTGTTGGAGCCATCCATTAGGAAGGCCAAGTCCATCATCTTGCTGCAGGAATATTCACTAGGGGGTAGTTCAATGTCCTCCTCTGGAATAGGGGTTGTCAGCATCAGGGTGTCTTCCACCGGTTCACAGGCTACACAGGTTAAGTTCTTTCCTTCACACAGGCTGCAAAAGAAACATCAGATTGAACTATTCATTGGCCATTGGAATGGGCTGTCCAGGGAGGTGGTGGAATCACAGTCCCTGGAGGTGTTCAAAAAGGGATTGGACGTGGCACTTGAAGCCATGGTTTAGTTAGTCATGAGGCGTTGGGGGATAGGTTGGGCTTGATGATCTCTGAGGTCTTTTCCAACCTTATTGATTCTGTGATTCTGTGATTCTATGAATCTATGGTTCTATGATTCTATGATTTTATGGTTCTATGATTCTATGGTTCTATGATTCTATGGTTCTATGATTCTATGATTCTATGATTCTATGGTTCTGTGATTCTATGATTCTATGATTCTATGGTTCTATGATTCTATGGTTCTATGATTCTATGGTTCTATGATTCTATGATTCTATGGTTCTATGGTTCTATGATTCTATGGTTCTATGATTCTATGATTCTATGATTCTATGGTTCTATGATTCTATGGTTCTATGGTTCTATGATTCTATGATTCTATGGTTCTATGGTTCTATGATTCTATGGTTCTATGATTCTATGGTTCTATGATTCTATGATTCTATGGTTCTATGGTTCTATGATTCTATGGTTCTATGGTTCTATGGTTCTATGATTCTATGGTTCTATGGTTCTATGATTCTATGGTTCTATGGTTCTATGATTCTATGATTCTATGTTTCTATGATTCTAAGGTTCTATGATTCTATGATTCTATGGTTCTATGGTTCTATGGTTATATGGTACTATGATTCTATGATTCTATGGTTCTATGATTCCATGATTCTATGATTCTATGGTTCTATGATTCCATGATTCTATGATTCTATGATTCTATACTAACACATCACTCACATAATGATAAAAGAATGTTCATACAGAAACAGTTAAACATCTCAACATAAACCCAAAAAGTTCTTCATGCATGCTTGTTTAGATCCAGGAAATTTATGGCAAACAGAGAAGGGCCATAAGGATGATCAGAGGGTGGGAGAACCTGTCTTATGAGGACAGGCTGAGGGAGTTTGGGCTGTTTAGCCTGGAGAAGAGAAGACTCCAAGGAGACCTTCTTGTGGCCTTCCAGTATCTGAAGGAGGCCTGCAAGAATTTAGGGTGTCAAGTAGTGATAGGACTAGGGGGAATGGGAAGAAAAATAGAAAAGGTTAAATTCAGATTGGATGTTAGGAATAAATGGTGAGGGAAGACACAGGAATGAAAAGAGATAACAGCTAGAGATGAAATGCGTCATTTAATATGAGAGAATGGACTGAAAAAGAGAACCTGGGAAAGAAGAAGACAAGAGAGACAAATAACCCAGAGGATCAACGTGTGCCAAAGCAGCATTCAAACCAAAATGAAGTCAGGAAAAACCGAAGGAACTCAGTGCACTTTGGAGGCAAAGCTTAAAGTCTAGGTAAATCTAGCCTCATCTCAGAGTCTGCTAAATCATTTTGGAGGCCCCACCCCTGGAGATACTCAAGGTGAGGCTCAAGGGACTTCTGGGCAACCTGATCTAGTTGAGGATGCTCCTGCTGGCTGCAGAGGGGCTTGGCCTGGATGACCTTTGGAGGTCCCTTCCAGCCCAGACAATTCTATGATTCTGTGAAAGCATCTTTCCTACTCTGGGATTTTAGTGTTAGCTGCCTGCAGTTTGTCTCACTGCGAAGCAAACCAGGTCTGCCAGGTCAGGCCAGCAGTGGCTTGTAGGCAGCTATGTGGTTGAAACTCATTTGGTTTCTAGAGAGCTTCCAGGCACAGATTCTACGCTTTCTGTCAAAGTCTGTTACAAGGAGAGCTTCCACTGACAAACACATAGAATCATAGTACTGTTAGGGTTGGGACCTCAAGGATCATCCAGTTCCAACCCCTCTGCCATGGGCAGGGACACCCCACACTAGATCAGGTTGCTCACAGCCACATCCAGCCTGGCCTTAACCTCCAGGTATGAGGCTTCCACCAGCTCCCTGGGAAACCTGTGCCAGTGTCTCACCACCCTCATGCTGAAGAACGTGTTCTAAGTCTCCCCTCCTCTAGCTTGGATCCATTCCCCCTAGCCCTATCACTGCCTGACACCCTAAGAAGTCCCTCCCCAGCTTTCTTGTAGGCCCCCTTCAGATATTGGAAGGTCAGTGTATTACCCTCGAGTTACTGGACAAGAGACAGAACAGGAAAGGTTTATGGACAAGCAAAGCCCTAAAAGAATGCTTGATTAGACTGCCAGAGCAGCAGCATGTACAAACTGAAGCAGTCAATACCAGAAGCAGGTGCCACTCTCCAGGAAAAGATCTGTGGCACTTTACATGTGGCACCTTAGTTCTCTCAGTTTCAGCCCTATCTTCTTTTCAAGCTCCTTTTGTCTCTTCCTAATTGAAGAATGCTCAGCTACTACTCAGATAGTGATAGGACTAGGGGGAATGGAATGAAGCTGGAGGTGGGGAGATTCAGGATGGATGTGAGGAGGAAGTTCTTCCCCATGAGAGTGGTGAAGCCCTGGAATGGGTTATCCAGGGAGGTGGTTGAAGCCCCATCCCTGGAGGTGTTTAAGACCAGGCTGGACGAGGCTCTGGCCAGCCTGATCTAATGTGGGGTGTCCCTGCCCATGGCAGGGGGCTTGGAACTAGATGATCCTTGTGGTCCCTTCCAACCCTAACTGATACTATGATACTTTTGGCATTCATGCACAGCAAGAGCAGATTTATTGTTTTAATCCTACTACGAGCAAGCCTCTTCTAGTTTCTAATTTCCTTTGGATATTTGCTCTCAAAATTCATTATTTTGTCTGTGTGTGTGTGTGTGTGTGCAATATTTTCTATTGTTTGTACAGATGGTGTAGGCATCTAAATTAGGTGACAGCTATGCAAAAGGATGTTTCCCTAGTGAGGTAAGTTTTCCTAGTGCTCTGAAATCTTTTGTGAGCAGCAGCCAGTGAATCAACATTTCAGATAGATTATTATTAAGGATTACAAAAATTAGGGAACAGAGACTCATTTAGGAAGGCTCTTTATTTTCCCCCCTTCTTTTTAACCTTTTGATGGAATTCTAGGCTCTTAGTGCATGCTGTTGAAAAATGAAATTCACTTAACTGATTAGCCTAATGGTCTCATGCCCTGGGTTTATAGCACAGATGTATGCTAGCCCTGGAAAGAGGCCAGGAACTCAGTGTTCATGCCTATTCAGAGCTTCTGTGAGGTTCAGAGCATTCAGAATGAAGGTGTTAGGCTGGGCTAATAGCTGCTCCAGGTTTACAACTCAGTGTCTATTAGATATAGCCAAATTCCAAGATGGAAAGCCCTCCTGTATTTACAGCATTAGAAATGACTGGGGAAAGTATCCACACCAAAGGTCTGCACATCTAGGGGATGCCAACTTTTATGTGCTATGTGGTGCAATATGCCACTGGGCAGTACAGGGAATATCTGAGGGAGTGGTGAGGGGTTGGAACAGGGAGGTGTTGGAGACTTCTTCTCTGAAGACATTCAAAACCCACCTGGATGTATTCCTGTGTGATCTGCTCTAGGTGATCCTGCTCTGGCAGAGGCGTTGGACTGGATGATCTTAGAATCATAGAATCATAGAATTGTCAGGGTTGGAAGGGACCTCAAGGATCATCTAGTTCCAACCCTCCTGCCATGGGCAGGGACACCTCACACTAGAGCAGGTTGCTCAGAACCACATCCAGCCTGGCCTTCAAAACCTCCAGGGATGAGGCTTCCACCACCCCCTGGGCAACCTGTGCCAGTGTCTGACCACCTTCATCCTAACATCCAATCTGAATCTACCCATTTCTAGTTTTGCTCTATTCCCCCTAGACCTATCACTCACTGACACCCTAAAAAGTCCCTCCTCAGCTTTCTTATAGCCCCCCTTAAGATACAAAAAAAACCCAAAAAAATCCAGGAGGTGGTGGAGTCACCATCACTGGAGGTGTTTAGGAAGAGACTGGATGAGGTGCTTGGTGCCATGGTTTAGTTGACTAGATGGTGTTGGGTGATAGGTTGGACTCAGTGATCTCAAAGGCATTTTCAGCCTGGTTAATTGAATTGAATTGAATTGAATTGAATTGAATTGAATTGAATTGAATTGAATTGAATTCTATTCTATTCTATTCTATTCTATTCTATTCTATTCTATCTATTCTATTCTATTCTATTCTATTCTATTCTATTCTATCCATCCTATCCCATCCTATCCTATCCTATCCTATTCTATCCCATCCTATCCCATCCTATCCTATCCTATCCTATCCTATCCTATCCTATCCTATCCTATCCTATCCTATCCTATCCTATCCTATCCTATCCACTAATTTACCGACAGGGACACCTTCCACTAGCCCAGGTTGCTCAAGGTCTCATCCAACCTGAACACCTCCAGGGAGGAGACATCCCAACCTTCCTGGGTGACCTGTTCTGGTGTCTCACCACCCACACTGTCAAGAATTTATTCTTAATCTCCAGGCTCAATCTGCCCTCCTCGAGCTTCAATCCATTCCCTCTTGCCCTATCAGTACAAGCCCTTGTAAAAAGCCTCTTCCTGACTTTCTTGTAGGCCTCCTTCAGAACATGGATGTGCTTCAGCTCTCTCCCTTTATCCTACTCAACAGGATACTGCACTTGCATATCATACCAAGACTGACAGTGCTGTGGATCATCTCTGCTCAAAACTATTCTTTTTCCATGTGGGATCTTGGTCTCTCCAACTTCACAGATGGGACACTCTTCTGGAGTGACACAATCCAGGGACAGCTCATCAAGTATTTTCCCTGTTTCAAAAGAGCACAGCAGTATAAAGATGCCAGTTTTCATCAATTGCCAAACTAATCACTGCAATTACAAAAGGAAAAATGAAACAAAACAACAACACCACGAACCCAAACACACCCCAAAACAACATGACAACGCTTCTCAGCTGGGCTCAGATGTTCTCTGAATGCTGGGCTTGTGTTATGGCCACTGCCAGCCTGACACAGGGAAGCATTGCCTTCCATCATAAGTACTTTGATTTAGATGTTGGAAGCACTTAACCCAGCACTGAAGATGACAGGAGAAAATGGCACTTTCCTTTTTCCATGGGTATTACTTCTTTCTCCCACTATCCTCTACTTGTCTCTGATCATAGATACCAGGGCACAGCACACCACTCTGCCCTTTAGAAGTTAGTTATTCATCAGAGTTTTTACTCCCCTGTTGAACTTTGCTCCTATCTTCATAGAATCATTGAATCAATAAGGTTGGAAAAGACCTCAAGGATCATCAAGTCCAACCTGTCACCCAACACCTCATGACTACTAAACGATTTTTGGAGCAAAAGGTGGCCTTACCTGCAGGACAATGTACATGGCATCCTTCCACACACCGCAGAGGGCACTCCAAAGGCTGTGGGTGCTGGCACGTCGTGGGACAAGCAGGTCCACAGCTGTTATACCTCCATTCACACTGATAATCTAACTCCTGCTTATTCAGGTCCTGACAGCTTTGTGCTAGGCAGTGAAGAAAATCGGAGGTGAAAACCAACATCTAAGCAGAGTGTGTGCCTCTCAGAGCTATGACACTGAACTTGTTATAAAAAGGAGCACATATGCACAGGTAAAGAATAGCATAGAATAGAGTAGAATAGGATAGGATAGGATAGGATAGGATAGGATAGGATAGGATAGGATAGGATAGAATAGAATAGAATAGAATAGAATAGAATAGAATAGAATAGAATAGAATAGAATAGAATAGAATAGAATAGAATAGAATAGAAGTGGAACGGGGTGGAACGGAGTGGAGTGGAGTGGAGTGGAGTGGAATAGAATAGAATAGAATAGAATAGAATAGAATAGAATAGAATAGAATAGAATAGAATAGAATAGAATAGAACAGAACACAATCAACCAGGTTGGAAAATACCTTTGAGATCTTCAAGTCTAACCCATCACCCAACACCATCGAATCAACTAAACCATGGCACCAAGCACCCCATCCAGTCTCTTCCTAAACACCTCCAGTGATGGTGACTCCACCACCTCCCTGGGCAGCATATTCCAATGGTCAATCTCTCTTTCTATGAAGAATGGCAAATCACTCTATCTATCTATCTATCTATCTATCTATCTATCTATCTATCTATCTATCTATCTATTTATCTATCTATCTTACTGCTTTTGCTTGTTAAATGCCCCCAGCCTAGGCCACTTCTTGAGATTTCCATTTTTTACATAATGAGAGACTGACTTTGCAGGAGAAGAGCTGAATGAGAGCAGTCTGAGCCAACAGCTCCCTGATTACTAAGCCTGAGCCTTTCCACTCAATTCTTCCTCCTCCCTCCCCTACTTACGGCACAGAGTTGCTGATCTCCAGTGGACAGCAACCCCTTTCTGTGCACACACGTG
This sequence comes from Picus viridis, assembly GCA_033816785.1. NCBI lineage: Eukaryota > Metazoa > Chordata > Aves > Piciformes > Picidae > Picus > Picus viridis. The sequence goes on along the minus strand of CM066567.1, from coordinate 50,041,677 downwards.
TGCATAGGCTGCTATGGCATCACAGAAGCAAGCACAGTCCCCAATAGATTCACAAGCACAGGTGTCATACATGCAAATGTCTATGTAGGGCTCAGGATTTACCTGCAAAAAAGAAATATATGGTCCAGGTCACTCATGGAATCATAGCATTCATGGAATCAGTAAGGTTGGAAAAGACCTCAGAGATCATCAAGTCCAACCTATTACCTAATACCTCCTTACAACTAAACCATGGCTTCAAGTGCCACATCCAACCCTTTTTTGAACAATACCAGGGACAGTGACTTCACCACCTCCCTGGGCAGCACATTCCAAGGGCAAATTACTCTTTCTGGGAAGAACTTTCTCCTCACCTCCAGCCTAAACCTCCCCTGGCGCAGCTTGAGACTGTGTCCTCTCGTTCTGGTGCTGGTTGCCCAGGAGAAGAGACCAGCCCCCACCTGGCTACAACCTCCTTTCAGGAAGTTGTAGAGAGCAATAAGGTCTCCCCTGAGCCTCCTCTTCTCCAGCATTGTGATCTTTAAGACCAAGTCTAACTGATACCCAGCTCTCCAATGTCTGGTGCTCTACCATGTGTCTTGCAATCAGATCTCTGCATCTTTTAAAGACCTCCAGGGATGGGGATTCAATCAATGATTCCCTTCATCTCCTTCTTGCAGACATATTTACTATTCAGATGATTAGACTCTTCCATGTGCCAAGGCTTGAGGTGCCACATACATCAGTGCAGATCTTTTTGCTGACAGCAGCAAGGAATCCATTCTTAATGCTGTTATATACACTGAAATTTATTGTCCCTTAATATTCCCCACATGGAATAGGTTAGTATTTTCTAGGGCCCTGTCCTCATATCTTCTTTTCCAGTGGCTTGGGTGGAATTCACTCTGAATGAAATTACCTTAAGCTCAGGTCCTCTCCTCATGAAGTTCTTGACTTCCTGAGGCAGCCTCTAGAGTTCAGAGTGAAGCTTCCTTCACACAAAAGTCATTCTATAACTTACTACCCCACAAGTTATTCTGTAAGTTACTACCAGGTGCTATCCTGCATTTTCCCATGAAGCACCAGCCACACAAGCTGAGAGATGAGAATGAGACTTACTCAGCTTCCTCCAAGCCCTGTGTGCTATCAACATGACCATGCTTTTCCCCTCAGCTGTAATCAGTGGCACCAGAGATCAGGCAGAACTGCAGAATGGGAAGCACAAGGCAATACTCACAAGTTTTCTGCACTCGTCAAAGAGCTCCCCAGCCAAAATGTTGCACGAGGTTTCCACCATCATCTGCTTCACTATGTTCCCATCACACAGTGGAGACACCAAGGTTTGTTGCTGGTTGGGCTTAATATTTGAAAGGACAAGCAGACATCACATTAGCCTTGCATTCAGGACCTCAGGCCTCTTGAAACTAAAGTAAGAGACTCACTAGCCCCAGACATTTTTCATTACAAAGGAAACTGTTTCCCTGAGTGCAGTTTCAACCTGTTACACACCAGGCACAGATCCTGCCACGGCAGAACAGAATGGGGCAGGTCACCTCCTACATTTTCCCCATCCTATAGAATTGTTAGGGTTGGAAGGGACCTCAAGGATCATCTAGTTCCAACCCCCCTGTCCTCTTGTTCTGGTGCTGGTTGCCCAGGAGAAGAGACCAACCCTCACCTGGCTACAACCTCCCTTCAGGGAGTTGGAGACAGCAAGAAAGTCTCCCCTGAGCCTCCTCTTCTCCAGGCTAAGCAACCCCAGCTCCCTCAGCCTCTCCTCACAGGGCTGTGTTCCAAACCCCTCCCCAGCTTTGTTGCACTTCTCTGGACACATTCCAGCAACTCAACATCTTTCCTAAACTAGGGTGCCCAGAACTAGACACAGGACTCAAGGTGTGGCCTAACCACTGTTGAGTCCAGGGCACAATGACTTCCCTGCTCCTGCTGGCCACACTGTTCCTGATGAAGGCCAGGATTCCATTGGCCTTGTTGACCACCTGGGCACACTGCTGCCTCATGTTCAGCCTACTATCAACCAGTACCCCCAGGTCCCTTTCTGCCTGGCCACCTGGGCACACTCCTAGCTCATGTTCAGCCTACTATCAACCAGTACCCCCAGGTGCCTTCCTTCCTGGCCACCTGGGCACACTGCTGGCTCATGTTCAGCCTACTATCAACCAGTACCCCCAGGTCCCTTTCTGCCTGGCTGCTCTCCAGCCACTCTGACCCCAGCCTGTAGCACTGCATGGGGTTGTTGTGGCCAATGTGTAGAGCAAACACCAAAACAAATTTGGCTTCCAGTTGTTTCCTCAAAGAAATATTTTTGGCCATAATTATCTTCCAGCTCGAGACACATTTGTGCTATTTCACTTCATCCTTTTCATACCCTGCATTTGGAATCAAAAAGCAAATAAAGTCAGATGCAGCATAGCTGGTACCCTGTGAATTCAGCCCCATCCCAGGCACCAGGGAAACAAATCACACTTTCTGATGGCAAATTCCTCATAAATTCAAAAGCAGAGTCTTCCATCTTGCTTTTTTTTCCTTTCTGCTCAGGCCTCCTCAAGCTGAAAAGAATACCTGAATGCTCTTTAAAAACAAGATCAAGAAGCATCTAGAAAGAAACCACCCTGCACAATCAGTTGCTCATAAACAGTCTACCCAGGCTAAGAGCTGAAATGTAAACATCTGGATAGGAACATACAACATTTTTATCTGAACTCCCCCTGTCTGAATATTACATCTCTGGGGGGGAGGGGGTTGGTTTGGTTTGGTTTGTGTGTGTGTGTGTGTTTAGCTCTGAAATGATATTTCCAGTCACACCTGGATTTCAAGCATCTGGGCTGGCAAGCTCTGTGCACAGCCTCTACAGCACAGCTTGGCTGGTTTGTGATTCATCCAAAGCCCAGAGGCCTTCAATAAGTTAATTGATCTTTTATCACATTTTCCAGAATGAATATTAGTTGGTTAAAAAAAAAACAACAAACACATAGGGTGAGGAATTCATTTCTATTTGCTTCTTATCCTTTCAAATCTCCCTGCTTGCTCCTGAGTGATGCTTAGAGCCCCCTCCCTCCCCACCCCCCCATTAATTAGTTTTCACAGTTCATTCACCATCACCTTTTCAACATCAGCACAGTATGGATTAACTTTCCAAGAATTCCCAAAGTCAACTGGATCTACTTCAAGGTGTTCACTGCTGCTGGTCAAATCATTGTTTTGGATTCCATCAAAATTTCCACACAGACCACACACTTGATCCTTGCAGGGAAAGAAACACAAAATGCATAAATCTTACATCTGTGGGCTGGAGGCCTTTGTTAAGAAGACTTTGTAGCCTGATGCTTTAGTGGCATGAAGTTTGAAAACTGAATTACCTCTGGCCTTGCCAAATTCACTAAAATGAACAGTCTGTCATAGAGAAAGTTAAGCTCCTGTTCCAAATCTCCTTAGCTGAAAGTAGGACTATACCTGTTTCACAGAACCATAGAACTGTCAGGGTTGGAAGGGACCTCAAGGACCATCCAGTTCCAACCCCCCTGCCATGGGCAAGGACACCTCACACTAGATAAGGTTGCCCAGAGCCACATCCAGCCTGGCCTTAAAAACCTCCAGGGATGAGACTTCCACCACCTCCCTGGGCAACCTCTTCCAGTGTCTCACCACCCTCAAGGGGAAGAACTTCTTCCTAACATCCAATCTGAATCTTCCCTCTTCACGCTTGGATCCGTTTCCCCTATTCCTACCACTACCCAACACCCTAAAAGTCCCTCCCCAGCTTTCTTGTAGCCCCCTTCAGATACTGGAAGGCCACAATGAGGTCACCTCTTCTCCAGACTGAACAGCCCCAACTCCTTCAGTCTGTCCTCATAGGAGAGGTGCTCCAGCCCTCTGATCATCCTTGTGGCCCTTCTCTGGACACAGACTAGGAAGTGAGACAACAAGGCAGATCAGTGGTGCCTGTTGGCTCTGTTTGGAGTCTGTCCCTACAAGCCCATCACTACACAACCTGACTCCTTATACTGCTCTTATTGAATACAGAAGGAATCAGTCAAGGCTCAGTTATTCTGGGGCACCACAGCAATCATCCTTTCTGTCATAGCTCATCTCCAATGACCCAGAATCTACACCCTTGAAGCTGAGCTACCAGGACAGTAGGCAGCCCTTTGAGTATTACGAAAACATCATTTCATTTTCAAGCAAGCCCCTAATGCTCCGTGGAGACCTAGCAGCATGGCTGCATAAAAAAAAATTCCCCAGAGGCAGGCTAAGTGGATTCTGTAGAGACAATAAGAAGTAAAGCAAAAAAAAAAAACCCAATCACCTACTTTGAAATTGCCTTTTAAGATAACTGAGACTCCCATGGCCAGGTCCCAGGTCACGCTGATGCTTCTGCCCAGTAAAATCATGTAGTAACGGCCAGACCTCATCACTTCTATATCATTGCCATCCTTAGGAGGTACTTTGATGTTCACCTGGACAAGAAACAGCATATGGTGCAACTGAGTGTGTCTCTAAGTGCAACTTCACACAGGACACTTTCCCAGTGGCACATGAAATGGGCTGATGAGGGCTGATAAGGAGCATAGGGTAGAGCACATTGACTATGGGTTCAGTGTTTGGTCAGTGGTTCACTGTGTTATTATGCTTTGGTTTTCACACAGAATCACACAGAATGTTAAGGGTTGGAAGGGACCTTGAAAGCTCATCCAGTCCAACCCCCCTGCCAGAGCAGGGTCACCTAGAGCAGGTCACACAGGAACACATCCAGGCAGGTTTTGAATATCTCCAGATAGGGAGACTCCACAACCCGCCTTGGGCAGCCTGTTCCAGTGCTCTGTCACTCTCACAGTGATGTTTCCTCCCATTTCCATGGAACTTCCTATGCCTCAACTTCCACCCATTGCCCCTTGTCCTGTCATTGGGCATCAATGAGCAGAACCTGGCTCCATCCTCTTGACACTCACCATTTACATCTTCATAACCATGAATGAGGTCACCCCTCAGGCTCCTCTTCTCCAAGTTAAAGAGCCTCAGCTCCCTCAGACCCTCCTAATAAGGAAGATATTCCACTGCCTTCACCATTTTTGTGACTCCGCACTGGGCTCTCTCAACCAGTTCCCTGAGGTCCTTCTTGAAGTGAGGGGCTCAGAACTGGACACAATATTCCAGATGTGGCCTCAACAGGGCAGAGCAGAGGGGCACGAGAACCTCTCTTGACCTACTGACCACAGCCCTTCTAATCCAACCCAGAATGGCATTGACCTTCTTGGCCACAAGAGCACATTGCTGGCTCATGGTCAACCTTCCATCCACTAGGACCTCCAGGTCCTTTTCCCCTTCACTGCTCTCCAGCAGGTCAGGCCCCAAACTATACTGCTCCATGGGGTTGTTCTTTCCCAGGTGCAAGACCCTACCCTTGCCCTTGTGGAATTTCATTCAATTTCTCCCAGCCTGTCTAAGTCTCCCCTGAATGGCAGCACAAGCCTCCAAGCACAGCTGGTTAGGAAACTAACGATTCTCTGTTCTTGAGGCAGGTACAATAAAATACAATACACCAGATTGAAAGAGACCTTCAAGATCATCATGTCCAACCCATCAACCAATCCAACCCATCCAACAACTAAACCATGGCACCAAGCAACCCCATCAAGTCTCCTCCTCAACACCTCCAATGACGGTGACTCCAGCACCTCCATGGGCAGCCCATTCCAATGGGCAATCACTCTCTCTGTATAGAACTTCTTCCTAACATCCAGCCTAAACCTGCCCTGGCGCAGCCTGAGACTGTGTCCTCTTGTTCTGGTGCTGGTTGCCTGGGAGAAGAGGCCAACCTCTGCCTGGCTACAACCTGCCTTCAGGCAGTTGTAGAGAGCAAGAAGGTCACACCCCAGTCTCCTCTTCTCCAGGCTAAGCAACCCCAGCTCCCTCAGCCTCTCCTCATAGGGCTTGTGTTCCAAACCCCTCAGCAACTTTGTTGCCCTTCTCTGGACACATTCCAGCAAGTCAACATCCTTCCTAAACTGAGGGGCCCAGAACTGGACACAGGACTCAAGGTGTGGCCTAACCAGTGTTGAGTCCAGGGGCAGGATGACCTCCCTGCTCCTGCTGGCCACACTGCGCCTGATGAAGGCCAGGATGCCATTTGCCACCTTGGCTGCCTGGGCACACTGCTGGCTCATGTTCAGCCTCCCATCAACCAGCACCCCCAGGTCCCTCTCTGCCTGGCTGCTCTCCAGCCACTCTGACCCCAGCCTGTAGCACTGCATGGGGGGGCTAGCTAGGCTTAAGTGTAATGTGAACTGAGATAAGCACATGCCATCAGGGGACTTTGAAGGACCACCTTCCTGATTCTGAAGTCAGGAAGGACCAAAGGGAAAAATCTGAGACGTTCCTTTTGGTGCCGCTTTGCTTTTCCATCACTTTCACTTCCCCTGCTTGCCTCTTCCCATCTGGCTGCAAATTCACTGCCTGCAGCTACTGAAAACTTCAGAGATTAATTTAAACTGCTTTCCTTCACACCCTAATCTCCTTTCAACAGTAATTCCAACAGGATTATTAGCTACATTTGGAGAGAAAAATCTGGCTTGGCTGTTAATTCAGGCCCCATTACTGCATGCACTGAAAGCTGCTTAATTGTGAATGAGGCAGATGAAAGCTTTCAATCAGTACAAAGAGTGAAGGGAAAAGAGGAGGCCATAAACCAATCACTTACTCCTTAGTTTGAGGGCAAAATATTTCTTTATCCCTATTACTCAGTCAAAGCTTAGCACCATAATTCAATTCTCTCCATCTCTGGCTCATTATCAGAAACTTCCATCCCAGGAGAAGACAGCTCACATCCTCCAAGGATCTCCTAAAGCTGGCCTTCAAGGTCTTTTAGTAAGAATGTTAAGATCCCAGAGGTCACTTCCAACCCCTAACATCCTCTAATCCTTACACTTAATCTTGCTTAAAATTGACTCAGACCTCCCAAGTTGAGAATCCTAGAATGGTTTGTGTTGGAAGGGATCTCCAAAGGACATCTAGCCAACCCTCATGCAGTCAGCAGGGGCATCTTCAAATAGATCAGGTTGCTCAGGAGCCTTGTCCAGCCTCACCTTGAGTATCTCCTGGGATGGGGCCTCAACCACCTCCTTGGGCAACCTGTTCTAGTGTTCCACCACTCTCATGCTAAATAATTTGTTCCTAACATCCAATCTAAAGCTGCTCTTCTCTCATTTCAAACCATTGCCTCTCATCCTGTCACTGCAGGCCTTTGTAAGCAGTCCCTCTGCAGCCTTCTTGGAGCCCCCTTCAGGTACTGGAAGCTGCTCTTAGGTGTGCCTGGAAACTTCTCTACTCTAGGGTGAACAACCCCAGCTCCCTCAGCCTGTCCTCATAGCAGAGCTGTTCCAACCCACTTCTCATTTTCATGGCCCTCCTCTGGATCCACTCCATCAGGTCAACGTCCTTCCTATAGTGATGGCTCCAGAGCTGAATGCAGCAGTGCAGATGATGTCTCACCACAGCAAAGTGGCAGAATGCCTCTCTATTCCTGCTGTTTAGAAGGGGCATTCCTCATGGGAGCCTGAACTGAACAGCATTCCTAACAGAGATACAATTGGTGGCATCAGGCAGAAACACCGAAAGGACATTGTACATCTGGGAGCAACAGTGGGCAGTCATAATCCTGCTAATCTCTTCATTTCACCATCTGATTGTCAGGGTCGGTGGAGCATGAGGGTCATTCATGCCTCACCCTATTAAACAACTTGAGATGCTTGTCACCCAAGGAAGGAGAGCAAGAGAGCAGAAGCGTACGTACGTTTCCATTGAACAGCTCTGTTTCCCCACCTCCATACAGCAGGAGAACCCTTTTGGTACACTTTTCCCCTGTGAAGCCACAGCCTTCATTTGAGATGAGGATCCTGAATGTTCCAGAGTTATCCTTGCAGAAATCCTATCAGATGGAAATAAATGAACAACTCATTAACGTGGAACATCTGAAACTAACACACACAATACAATACAATACAATACAATACAATACAATACAATACAATACACCAGGTTGGAAGAGACCTTCAAGATCATCGCGTCCAACCCATCAAACAATCCAACCCACCTAAACAACTAGACCATACAGCCAAGCACCCCATCAAGTCTTCTCCTGAACACCTCCAGTGAAGGTGACTCCACCACCTCCACGGGTAGCCGATTCCAATGGGCAATCACTCTCTCCGTGTAGAACTTCTTCCTAACATCCAGCCTAAACCTGCCCTGGCACAGCCTGAGACTGTGTCCTCTTGTTCTGGTGCTGGATGCCTGGGAGAAGAGGCCAACCTCTGCCTGGCTACAACCTCCCTTCAGGCAGTTGTAGAGAGCAATAAGGTCACCCCTGAGTCTCCTCTTCTCCAGGCTAAGCAACCCCAGCTCCCTCAGCCTCTCCTCATAGGGCTTGTGTTCCAAACCCCTCACCAGCTTTGTTGCCCTTCTCTGGACACGTTCCAGCAAGTCAACATCCTTCCTAAACTGAGGGGCCCAGAACTGGACACAGGACTCAAGGTGTGGCCTAACCAGTGCAGTGTACAGGGGCACAATGACCTCCCTGCTCCTGCTGGCCACACTGTTCCTGATGCAAGCCAGGATGCCATTGGCCTTCTTGGCTGCCTGGGCACACTGCAGGCTCATGTTCAGCCTACAATCAACCAGTACCCCCAGGTCCCTCTCTGCCTGGCCACTCTCCAGCCACTCTGACCCCAGCCTGTAGCACTGCCTGGAGTTGTTGTGGCCAATGTGCAGAACCCGGCACTTGGATGTGTTAAATCTCATGCCATTGGACTCTGCCCATCTGTCCAGCCTGTCGAGGTCCCTCTGCAAAGCCTCTCTGCCCTCCAGCAGATCAACTGCTGCCCCCAGTTTGGTGTCATCTGCAAATTTACTGATGATGGACTCAATGCCCTCATCCAGATCATCAATAAAGATGTTGAAGAGCATGGGGCCCAGTACTGATCCCTGGGGCACACCACTAGTGACAGGCCTCCAGCTGGATGTGGTGCCATTCACCATTACTCTCTGGGCTCGGCCCTCCAGCCAGTTCCTAACCCAACGCAGTGTGCTCCTGTCCAAGCCATGGGCTGCCAGCTTGGCCAGAGCAGGGGAGAAAAAGGAAGCCTCAAATAACGGAATCATAGCATCATAGAATCATAGAATCATAGAATCAACCAGGTTGGAAAAGACCTCAGAGATTATGAAGTCCAACAACAACCACAACAACCCCATGCAGTGCTACAGGCTGGGGTCAGAGTGGCTGGAGAGCAGCCAGGCAGAAAGGGACCTGGGGGTGCTGGTTGATATTAGACTGAACATGAGCCAGCAGTGTGCCCAGGTGGCCGAGAAGGCCAATGGCATCCTGGCCTGCATCAGGAGCAGTGTGGCCAGCAGGAGCAGGGAGGTCATCCTGCCCCTGGACTCAGCACTGGTTAGGCCACACCTTGAGTGCTGTGTCCAGTTCTGGGCCCCTCAGTTTAGGAAGGATGTTGAGTTGCTGGAACGTATCCAGAGAAGGACAACAAAGCTGGTGAGGGGTTTGGAGCACAGCCCTGTGAGGAAAGGCTGAGGGAGCTGGGGTTGCTTAGCCTGGAGAAGAGGAGACTGAGGGGAGACCTTATTGCTCTCTACAACTACCTGAAGGGAGGTTGTAGACAGGCAGAGCTTGGTCTCTTCTCCCGGGCAACCAGCACCAGAACAAGAAGACACAGTCTCAAGCTGTGCCAGGGGAGGTTTAGACTGGATGTTAGGAAGAAGTTCTATACAGAGAGAGTGATTTGCCATTGGAATGGGCTGCCCGTGGGGGTGGTGGAGTCACCATCACTGGAAGTGTTTAGGATGAGACTGGATGGGGCATTTTGTACCATGGTTTAGTTGATTAGATGGTGTTGGGTGATAGGTTGGACTTGATGATCTCAAAGGTCTTTTCCAGCCTGGTTAATTCTGTTCCATTCTATCACTAATACTTAACACCTCATGACAACCAAACCATGGCTTCAAGTGCCACATCCAATCCTTGTACCCTGCATAATCTCTGGCCAGCAGGACACATGGTTCATTAGATCCATTGAATGGTTGGGATTGGAAGGGGCCTTAAAGGTCATTTAGCTTCACACCCCACCCCCCCATGATGGGCAGGGACACCTTCCACCAGACCAGGTTGCTCAGGGCCTCATCCAGCCATGCCTCGAACACCTCCAGGGATGGGGCATCCACAACCTCCCTGGGCAACCTGTTCCAGTGTCTCCCCACCCTCACTGGAAAGAATTTCTTCCTAATCTCCAGTTTCAATCTGCCCTCCTCAAGCTTCAATCCATTCCCTCTCCTCCTATCACTACAAGCCCTTGCAAAAGTCCTTTCCTGGCTATCTTCTAGGCTCCCTTCAGGTACTGGAAGACTGCTCTAAGGTTTCACTGGAGCCTTCTCTTCTCCAAACTGAACAAGCCCAACACTCTCAGCCTGCCCTCATAGGAGAGGTGCTCCAGGCCTGTTCTCTGCCATTCTTCTTGCTGTAGCAGTTAAGAACAATTTCTCCAAATGCTGGGCTGCTTTGCAGTATGAAACACCTTCAATTAACTGAGGACACATTCGATGTGTTCTTACCTGGACTAACACATACTGACAGTTTCCTGGAAACTTGTATTTCAGGCCATCAAAGGTGACATAGTGAGCAGTGCCAATCACTGTGCAGGTTCCATCACATTCATTTTGGGTGCAGTTCCACTTTCTCCCATGACACACACTGCAACAGAGACAAGAAGTCAGTGACAGTTATCATTTATTCAAGATCACTGAATCACCGAGGTTGGAAAAGACCTCAAAGAACATCAAGTACAACCTGTCACCCAACACCTCATGACTACTAAACCATGGCACCAAGTGCCACATCCAATTCCCTCTTGAACACCTCCAGGGATGGTGACTCCACCACCTCCCTGGGCAGGACATTCCCATGGCTAACAACTCTCTCAGTGAAGAACTTTCTCCTCAACTAGACAAAGCAAAAGAGAAATGTTTCTGCCTCCAGCTTATGGTCTAGGCCCTCCAGAAGACACACTAGTGGTGGCAAGATACTATTTTGCCTTTTTTTCCTAGGCCTGGATCAGGGAATATCCAACTGCAGACTAAGCATCAGCACTGTGCCTCCTGTGTGTCTTAATCCAGCCATCAGCTGCAGCTCTGTGAAGAATCTCTGCAGTTTTCTGTGCTGCTGTCCATCCAGTGAGACCTAATAGTGGCCTTCCAGTAGCTGAAGGGGTTCAGTTGAAGTAGCAGGAAGGCTGCAGAGGGACAAAGGCCTGCAGTGACAGGATGAGGGACAATGGCTGGAAATGAGAGAAGAAAGATTTAGATTGGAAGTTAGGAACAAGTTCTTTAGCATGAGGGTGATGGAACACTGCAACAGGTTGCCAGGGAGGTAGTTGAGGCTCCATCCCTGGAGATACTCAAGGTGAGGCTGGATAAGGCTCCTGAGCAACCTGCTCTAGTGGAGGATGTCCCTGATGACTGCATGGGGATTGGACTGGATGAACTTGGGAAAAAAAGACAAATAAAAACCAAAGTCAATGAAGAACAAAATAATCTCACTCTTTTGTTTGTTCTTAATCTGCAGGAATGAAAATATCATGTGACAGCATACAGGCTGGGGCCAGAGTGGCTGGAGAGCTGCCAAATGGAAAGGGCCCTGGGGGTGCTGATTGACAGCCACCTAAACATGAGCCAGCAGTGTGCCCAGGTGGCCAAGAAGGCCAATGGCATCCTGGCTTGCATCAAGAACAATATGGCCAGCAGGAGCAAGGAAGTCATTGTGCCCCTGTACTCAGCACTGGTTAGGCCACACCTTGAGTCCTGGGTCCAATTCTGGGTCCCTCAATTTAAGAAGGACATTGAGACTCTTGAACATGTCCAGAGAAGGGCAACTTGGCTAGGGAGAGGCCTCAAGCAGAGCCCTATGAGGAGAGGCTGAGGGAGCTGGGGTTGCTTAGCCTGGAGAAGAAGAGGCTCAGGGGAGACCTTATTGCTGTCTACAACTCCCTGAAGGGAGGTTGTAGCCAGGTGGGGGTTGGTCTCTTCTCCCAGGCAACCACCAACAGAACAAAGAGGACACAGTCTCAAGCTGCACCAGGGGAAGTTTAGGCTGGAGGTGAGGAGAAAGTTCTTCCCAGAGAGAGTTGTTAGCCATTGGAATGTGCTGCCCAGGGAGGTGGTGGAGTCACCCTCCCTGGAGGTGTTCAAGAGGGGATTGGATGTGGCACTTGGTGCCCTGGTTTAGTCATGAGGTCTGTGGTGACAGGCTGGACTTGATGATCTTTGAGGTCTCTTCCAGCCTTGGTGATTCAGTGATTCTGTGTGATTCTGTGATCTAAAAATCTAATTTAATAGTAACAGCAATTTAATAATTGATTAAACAGCCTCTTGCTTAAAACCTTTATCTGCTCAGTACTGTATGAATGCAGGTGGACACCCTCACTTGCCCCATGGATTTTTCTAATCAAGCTCTTTAAGGACAGGGAAAGGGGAAGCCTGTCCCTGCTTTACAGATGTAAAACTCAGGGATAAGAAAACCTGAAGCATTTTCCCAAGATCAAATTGCTAAGCAAAGAAAAACTGACTACTGAACTGAGGTCTCTAGTAATGCCTGGAGAATAAATCTCATGAAGAGTGACTGAAGGAGTTGGGGCTGTTTAGATTGGAAAAGAGGAGGCTGAGGGGAGACCTCATTGCTCTCTACAACTACCTGAAAGGGCATTGTAGAGAGGCTGGTGCTGGTCTCTTCTCACAGGTAATTAGTGATAGAACAAGAGGGAATGGCCTTAAGCTGCCACTGGGTAGATTTAGACTGGACATGAGGAAGATTTTTTCACAGCAAGAGTGGTCAGGCATTGGAATGTGCTGCCCAGGGAGGTGGCTGAGTCCCCAAGCCTGGATGTGTGGTGGTTTGGATGTGGTGCTTGGTTTAGGGGTGAACCTTGTAGAGTAGGGTTCTTGGTTGGACTTGGTGATCCTGAGGGTCTTTTCAACCTGAGTGTTTCTGTGATGTCTGTGAATGCTTTAACCCAAGCAGAAGGGTTGCTTAATCTTGATCACAAATAATATTGTGCAATACCTTTTGTTCACAGAATGACATTCCAGGGACAGGAACCCTGCTGCACCCTCTTGCTGCTAAATCTCTGCTACCAGGCAGAGCAAGACTTAGGATATTCCTCTCGGTGTGCATGGGCAGATCATGAAGCCCATTGTGCAACAAAATTCATATTAGCAAATTTCTGCCTTGAACTGCTTTGTAAATGTTATTGCAAAATTTTCACTGAGCTCTGCAATGGATTCCCAGCAGGGAGCAGAACAAAAGCTTTGCCACTGGCTTCGACTCGGAGACATTCCGTTGTTCCTGAATTAGAGCCTCCCACATGCGAAGCTGCATGCAAATGCCAAATCTGACACCTCTGGCTCATATATTGAGCTTGCAGGTGTTCACATCTGGCTAAGAACAAGTGAGAATGAGAACTCCTGCAACAGCAGTGCAAAAAAGCTAAGAGAAAGCACAAAAGCAAGGGAAGGTTTGACACCCCCCAAAAAAAAAAAAGCAGGCTTTCGAGTCTTATTCCTTCTCAAAGCAGCAGGAATTTCCAGCACCACTTTCCAAGAGGCATTGCTCTTGACTTGGGTTATTACAGTATTACCAAGGTTGGAAGAGACCTCGAAGATCATCGAGTCCAACCTGTAACCACAGACCTCACGACTAGACCATGGCACCAAGTGCCACATCCAGTCCCCTCTTGAACGTCTCCAGGGACGGCGACTCAACCACCTCCCCGGGCAGCCCATTCCAATGGCGAACAACTGTCTCGGTGAAGAACTTTCTCCTCACCTCGAGCCTAGACTTCCCCTGGTGCAGCTTGAGACTGTGTCCCCTTGTTCTGGTGCTGGCTGCCAGGTTGAGAACTGTCCTCAAAGTTTTCAGTCTGATGTTCAGAAAAGCCCCAGTGACATGAAGGGGTCTGAATTCCAATTTTATTGGCATACTTAAGAAAAATGCCTAAAATAATAATAATAATAATAATGACAACTTCCAACAATGAGACAAAAAGCCATGATTGCTAGCATTTTGGAGTTGGGCTAGTTGGCCAATGGAGGCCCCTTTCAACCCAGATCATTCTATGATTTAGACCTCATTGCTCTCTACAACTACCCTAAGGGACCTTGTAGCCAGGAGGGGGTTGGTCTCTTCTCCCAGGCAACCAGCACCAGAACAAGAGGACACAGTGTCAAGCTGTGCCAGGGGAAGTTTAGGCTCAAGGTGAGGAGAAAGTTCTTCCCAGAAAGAGAGATTGGCCATTGGAATGTGCTGCCCAGGGAGGTGGTGGAGTCACCATCTCTGGAGGTGTTCAGGCTAGATGTGAGAAGGAAGTTCTTTACCATGAGAGTGGTAAAGCCCTGGAATGGGTTGTCCAGGGAGGTGGTTGAGGCCCCGTCCCTGGAGGTGTTTAAGATCAGGCTGCATGAGGCTCTGGCCAGCCTGATCTAGTGTGGGGTGTCCCTGCCCATGGCAGGGGGTTGGAACTAGATGATCCTTGTGGTCTCTTCCAACCCTGACTGATGCTATGATTCTGTGATTGGATGGAGCCATGGTTTAGTTGTCCTGAGGTGTTAGGTATTAGGGGATAGGTTGGACTTGATTATCTCTGAGGTCTTTTCCAACCTGGTTGATTCTATGATTTGTTTGATTGTGATACTGAAGAAAATGTTATGTATTGGAGGGCATCTCACTTAGAAGGGCATTGCCAGAAACCAAAGGATGGTTACAAGAATGAAGCAATGTGGTTATGACTGGTAAGACTTCTCTTGGAGCGCTGCATCCAGCTCTCGAGCCCTCAATACAGGGAGGACACGGACCTGATGGAGCAGGTCCAGAGGAGGGCCATAAAATGATCAGGGGGCTGGAGCAGCTCTGCTATGAGGACAGGCTGAGGGAGCTGGGGGTGTTCAGCCTGGAGAAAAGAAGGATCCAGGCAGACTTAATAGCAGCCTACAAGTGACTGAAGGGGGCTCCCAGAAGGCTGCAGAGGAACTGTTTTCAAAGGCCTGCAGTGACAGGATGAAGGACAATGGTTTGGAATGTGAGAAGAGCAGATTTGGATTGGATGTTAGGAACAAGGTCTTTATCATGAAGGTGTGGAACGCTGCAACACGTTTCCCAGGGAGGTAGTTGAGGTCCCATCCCTTGAAATATTCAAGGTGAGGCGCTGAGCAACCTGCTCTAGTGAAGGATGTCCCTGCTCAGTGCAAGGGGGTTGGACTGGATGACCTTTGGAGGTCCCTTCCAACCCACACCATTCTATAATTCTGTGCTCCTGGAGGTGCCACAGAGCTGGGCAGGGACATTTCAGTACAAGAGATACTGAAGTCCAAGCTCAAAGTGAAGTGTTTCCACGCTGCCAGTGGCTGGGTGTGCTACACCTTGCACTCATGGATCTCTGCAGGAAAGAGTCACCATTCCCTCCACAAGCACACATGGAGAGCAGAGCACCTCTAGTGCAGCAAGTGCCCTAATGCCTTACTCAAGGCTATACTGAGGGCTTACATCAATGTAAATCTCACAGCCCAGCACTTTCTCTTTGTGGTGGGTTGAAATTTCCCCCCCAACACTACCACACTCTTGAATCTACAAGTTCTTTTTTAAGAACCAAATGTTCATGTGTTGCAAGATCAAGGAACAAATCCACTACACAGTGGCTATAGAGGATCTGCAAAGACACAGAGCTGTTGGATGGACTCCAATGGAAGGCCACAAAGATGATTCAAGGGGTGGAACAACTCTGCTGTGAGGATAGACTGAGGGAGCTGGGGGTGTTCAGCCTACAGAAGAAAAGTCTCCATGTGGACTTTAGAGCTGCCTTCCAATACCTGAAGGGATCCTAAAGGAAGGCTGCAGAGGGACTTTTCATAAGATTCCTCTAGATACAGGACAAGTGGGAGTGGTTTGAAGTCGAGGGAGAACAGGGTCAGGCTGGATCTTAGGAAGAAGTTCTTCAGTAGAAGGGTGGTGAGACTCTGGAATAGGCTGCCCAGGGAGGCTGTGGCTGCCTCCTCCCTGGAGGTGTTGAAGGCCTGGTTGGATGAGGCCTTGAGCAGCCAAGCCTGGTAGAGAGGTGTCCCTGCCCACGGTGGAGAGTTTGGAGCAAATGATCTCTGGGATGCTTTCCATCCTAAGCCATTCTGTGACAACCTATTTGTAAGGTATAGCTTGCAGCATGCTGCACCTTATACAAATGCAAAAGGACTAGGCTGCTCTCTGCAACCTCTGCAGTGCTACTCTGCAAAACTTCATACAGAAGAGAGCAAACAATACTTGCCTTTATGAGAAACATTTTAGGTTCCCTAGAGGGAAAAAAACACCATCAACACACAAACAAACAACAGGAAAAGTTCCATTGGCTCACCAGGTGTTGCAGTCTTTAGTCACTGTTTCTCCCTTGGCATATTCTCTCCCATTGTGGAAGCATGGGCACCTCTCAGGAGCAACACATTTGTTCTCATGGCGCACCTAAGCAAAACACAGTTGGTCAGCACGGACTCCAGTGTGTCACTTGGGGGTGCTGGTGGATGAGATGCTCAACATGAGCCAGCAGTGTGCACTTGCAGCCCAGAAAGCCAATCCCATCCTGGGCTGCATCAAGAGAAGCAGAGCCAGCAAGGCGATGGAGATGATTCTTCCCCTCTGCTCCACTCTGGTGAGACCCCACCTGGAGTACTGCATCCAGTCCTGGAGCCCCTATGACAAGAAGGATCTGGACATGCTAGAATGTGTCCAGAGAAGGGCCACGAGGATGATCAGAGGGCTGAAGATCCTCTCCAATGAGGACAGACTGAAGGAGTTGGGGCTGTTCAGCCTGGAGAAGAGAAGGCTCCAAGGAGACCTTCTTGTGGCCTTGCAGTATCTGAAGGAGACCTGCAAGAAAGCTGGGGAGGGACTTTTTAGGGTGTCAGGGAGTGATAGGACTAGGTGAAAATGAAAAAAACAAACACAAAAAACTGGTCTATTCTATTCTATTCTATTCTATTCTATTCTATTCTATTCTATTCTATTCTATTCTATTCTACTCTACTCTACTCTACTCTACACTACTCTACTCCTATTCTACTCTACTCCTATTCTACTCTACTCCTATTCTATTCTATTCTATTCTATTCTATTCTATTCTATTCTATTCTATTCTATTCTATTCTATTCTATTCTATTCTATTCTATTCTATTCTATTCTTTCTATTCTATTCTATTCTATTCTATTCTATTCTATTCTATTCTACTTCTATTCTATTCTATTCTATTCTATTCTATTCTATTCTATTCTATTCTATTCTATTCTATTCTATTCTACTCTACTCTACTCTACTCTACACTACTCTACTCCTATTCTACTCTACTCCTATTCTACTCTACTCCTATTCTATTCTATTCTATTCTATTCTATTCTATTCTATTCTATTCTATTCTATTCTATTCTATTCTATTCTATTCTATTCTATTCTATTCTATTCTATTCTATTCTATTCTATTTCTATTCTATTCTATTCTATTCTATTCTATTCTACTTCTATTCTATTCTATTCTATTCTATTCTATTCTATTCTATTCTATTCTATTCTATTCTACTCTATTCTATTCTATTTCCTGTGTCCACCTACTGGGCTGGACACTCAGGACACCGGAGGTGCAACCCGTGTGGCAGCAACAGGAGGCACCCAGCCTAAACTGCCACAAGCCCATTCCTAACATCCAATCTAAATCTGCTGTTCACCAACTAAATTAGATTGTAAAAGAATGCCACAATGAGAAAGTACAATTTGACAGAAATCAAAGATGCAGGGAAGGGAAAACAGAGCAACCTAAATATGGAGAGCAGGTGAGTAGCACATGCTTCTCACAGCCAAACTGAAACCAGGAAACCAGCCAGATGCAGGGCTGAAAACTGAAATGCAAGCCCCAAGGAAGAAATGGGGAAGCCACAGAGTCAGAGCAATTCAAGTGCAAATGTAGATTCTCTTGTCACAGACAACAGCTCCACAGAATCCTTCAACCTGTAAACTTCATAGAAAGAGAGATTGGCCATTGGAATGTGCTGCCCAGGGAGGTGGTGGAGTCACCATCTCTGGAGGTGTTTAGAAGAGACTGAATGAGGCACTTGGTGCCATGGTTTAGTTGATTAGATGGTGTTGGGTGATAGGTTGGACTTGATCATCTCAAAGTTTTTTTCCAACCTGGTTAATTCTGTTCTATCCTATCCTATCCTATCCTATCCTATCCTATCCTATCCTATCCTATCCTATCCTATCCTATCCTGTTGTATTCTTGCCTCTGAAAATTGCAGTAGTCACTCATTTTCTGTCAAATATCTGTTTATTTATCTCCCTATTCAAACAGAAGGTAAGATAAATATCAGTCCACTTAAGACATTATTCCACTCTCTATTGCTTGGGAATAGATCACTATGGTCCATCTAATTATTTTTTTTCTCAGTTTTCCCTACTGATCATAGAATCTTGCAATGGCTCTGGTTGGAAGGGACCTTAAAGATTATCTACTCCAACTTCCCTGCCATGGGCAGTGATTTCTCTCATCTAGACTCAGCTACTCAAAGCCTCATCCAACCTGGCCTTGAATACCTCCAGGCAGGAGGCCTCCACAGCCTCCCTGGGCAGCCTATTCCAGAGTCTCACCACCCTTCTACTGAAGAACTTCTTCCTAAGCTCCAGTCTAACCCTGCTCTCACTGAGCTTCAAAGCATTCCCCCTTGTCCTGTCTCTAGACACCCTGATGAGAAGTCCCTCTGCAGCCTTCCTGGAGGATCACTTCAGGTGTTGGAAGGCAGCCCTAAGATGCCCCCAGAGATTTCTCTTCTCCAGGATGGACAACCCCAGCTCTCTCAATCTATCCTCACAGCAGAGGTGCTCCAGCCCTTGGATCACCTTTGTGGTTCTCTCTGGACTCACTCCAACAACTCTGTGTCCTTCTCATGCTGGGGACACCAGAACTGGAGGCAGTTTTCTAGGTGGGGTCTCAGCAGAACAAAGGGGCCCAATCCCCTCTCTTGCCCTGCTGGCCACACTCCTCTGGCTGCAGCCCAGGAAACAATAAACCATTTGCACCACTTGCAAAGAACCAATCAACCAAACAAATTCCAGAGAATCAAAAAACCCACAACCCAGCAAAGCCTTTAGACTGCTTCATTTTATATTTCCCCTTCCTTTCCTGTTTTGCTTGTTTGTTTGTTTGGGTTTGGGGTTTTTTGTTTGTTTGGTTGGGTTTGGGTTTTATTTGGGTGGTTGGGTGTGGGGTTTTTTGTTTGGTTGGTTGGTTTGGGGGTTTTTTGTTTGGTTGGTTGGGTTTGGGGTTTTTTGGTTGGTTGGTTGGGTTTGGGTTTTTTGTTTGGTTGTTTGGCATTGGGGTTTATTTTGTTTGATTGGTTGGGTTTGGGGTTTTTTGTTTGGTTGGTTGGTTTGGGGTTTTTTTGTTTGTTTGTTTGGGTTTGGGGCTTTTTGCTTTGTTGGTTGGGTTTGGGGTTTTTTGTTTGGCTTTGGGGTTTATTATGTTTGATTGGTTGGGTTTGGGGTTTTTTGTTTGGTTGGGTTTGGGTTTTTTAGCTTTGTTGGTTGGGTTTGGGTTTTTTTGTTTTGTTGGTTGAGTTTGGGGTTTTTTGTTTGGTTGTTTGGGTTTGGGGCTTTTTGTTTTGTTGGTTGGGTTTGGGGGTTTTTGTTTGGTTGTTTGGCTTTGGGGTTTATTTTGTTTGGTTGGGTTTGGGGTTTTTTGGTTGGTTGGTTTTGGGGTTTTTTGTTTTGTTGGGTTTGGGTTTTTTAGCTTTGTTGGTTGGGTTTGGGGTTTTTTGTTTGTTTGGTTGGGTTTGGGGTTTTTTGTTTGGTTGTTTGGCTTTGGGGTTTATTTTGTTTGATTGGTTGGGTTTGGGGTTTTTTGGTTGGTTGGTTGGGTTTGGGTTTTTTGTTTGGTTGTTTGGCTTTGGGGTTTATTTTGTTTGATTGGTTGGGTTTGGGGTTTTTTGGTTGGTTGGTTGGGTTTGGGTTTTTTGTTTGGTTGTTTGGCATTGGGGTTTATTTTGTTTGATTGGTTGGGTTTGGGGTTTTTTGTTTGGTTGGTTGGTTTTGGGGTTTTTTGTTTGGTTGGTTGGGTTTGGGGCTTTTTGCTTTGTTGGTTGGGTTTGGGGCTTTTTGTTTGGTTGTTTGGCTTTCGGGTTTATTTTGTTTGCTTGGTTGGGTTTGGGGCTTTTTGTTTGTTTGTTTGGGTTTGGGGCTTTTTGTTTTGTTGGTTGGGTTTGGGGTTTTTTGTTTGGTTGTTTGGGTTTGGGGCTTTTTGTTTTGTTGGTTGGGTTTGGGGTTTTTTGTTTGGTTGTTTGGCTTTGGGGTTTATTATGTTTGATTGGTTGGGTTTGGGGTTTTTTGGTTGGTTGGTTTGTTTTGGGGTTTTTTGTTTGGTTGGGTTTGGGTTTTTTAGCTTTGTTGGTTGGGTTTGGGGTTTTTTGTTTGGTTGGTTGGGTTTGGGGTTTTTTGTTTGGTTTTTTAGGTTTGGGGCTTTTTGTTTTGTTGGTTGGGTTTGGGGGTTTTTGTTTGGTTGTTTGGGTTTGGGGGAGTTTTGCTTTGTTGGTTGGGTTTGGGGTTTTTTGTTTGGTTGTTTGGCTTTGGGGTTTATTTTGTTTGCTTGGTTGGGTTTGGGGCTTTGTGTTTGTTTGTTTGGGTTTGGGGCTTTTTGTTTTGTTGGTTGGGCTTGGGGTTTTTTGTTAGGTTGTTTGGCTTTGGGGCTTTTTGTTTTGTTGGTTGGGTTTGGGGTTTTTTTTTGTTTGTTTGGGTTTGGGGCTTTTTGCTTTGTTGGTTGGGTTTGGGGTTTTTTGTTTGGTTGTTTGGCTTTGGGGTTTATTATGTTTGATTGGTTGGGTTTGGGGTTTTTTGGTTGGTTGGTTTGTTTTGGGGTTTTTTGTTTGGTTGGGTTTGGGTTTTTTAGCTTTGTTGGTTGGGTTTGGGTTTTTTGTTTGGTTGGTTGGTTTTGGGGTTTTTTGTTTGGTTGTTTGGGTTTGGGGCTTTTTGTTTTGTTGGTTGGGTTTGGGGTTTTTTTTGTTTGGTTGTTTGGGTTTGGGGGAGTTTTTGCTTTGTTGGTTGGGTTTGGGTTTTTTTGTTTGGTTGTTTGGCTTTGGGGTTTATTTTGTTTGCTTGGTTGGGTTTGGGGCTTTGTGTTTGTTTGTTTGGGTTTGGGGCTTTTTGTTTTGTTGGTTGGGTTTGGGGTTTTTTTTGTTAGGTTGTTTGGCTTTGGGGCTTTTTGTTTTGTTGGTTGGGTTTGGGGTTGGTTTGTTTTGTTTGTTTGGGTTTGGGGCTTTTTGCTTTGTTGGTTGGGTTTGGGGTTTTTTGTTTGGTTGTTTGGGTTTGGGGGAGTTTTTTGTTTTTGTTGGTTGGGTTTGTTGGGTTTTTTTTGTTTGGTTGTTTGGCTTTGGGGTTTATTTTGTTTGCTTGGTTGGGTTTGGGGCTTTTGTTTGTTTGTTTGGGTTTGGGGCTTTTTGTTTTGTTGGTTGGGTTTGGGGTTTTTTGTTTGGTTGTTTGGCTTTGGGGCTTTTTGTTTTGTTGGTTGGGTTTGGGGTTTTTTTTTTGTTTGTTTGGGTTTGGGGCTTTTTGCTTTGTTGGTTGGGTTTGGGGTTTTTTGTTTGGTTGTTTGGCTTTGGGGTTTATTATGTTTGATTGGTTGGGTTTGGGGTTTTTTGGTTGGTTGGTTTGTTTTGGGGTTTTTTGTTTGGTTGGGTTTGGGTTTTTTAGCTTTGTTGGTTGGGTTTGGGTTTTTTGTTTGGTTGGTTGGTTTTGGGGTTTTTTGTTTGGTTGTTTGGGTTTGGGGCTTTTTGTTTTGTTGGTTGGGTTTGGGGTTTTTTGGTTGGTTGGGTTTGGGGTTTTTTGGTTGGTTGGTTGGGTTGGGGGTTTTTTGTTTAGTTGGTTGGGTTTGGGATTTTTTGGTTGTTTGCTTGGGTTTGGGTTTTATTTGGGTGGTTGGGTTGGGGTTTTTTTGTTTGGTTGGTTGGGTTGGGGGTTTTTGTTTGGTTCGTTGGGTTTGGGTTTGATTTGTGTGGTTGGGTTTGGGGTTTTTTGGTTGGTTGGTTGGGTTTGGGTTTGATTTGTGTGGTTGGGTTTGGGGGTTTTTGTTTGGTTGGTTGGGTTTGGGTTTGATTTTTGGTTGGGTTTGGGGTTTTTTGTTTGGTTGGTTGGGTTTGGGGTTTGATTTGTGTGGTTGGGTTTGGGGTTTTTTGTTTGTTTGGATTTGGGGTTTTTTGTTTATTTGGGTTTGGGTTTTTTGTTTGGTTGGGTTTGGTTTTTTTTTGGTTGGTTGGTTGGGTTTGGAGTTTATTTTCTTTGATTGGTTGGGTTTGGGCCTTTTTATTTGGTTGGTTGGGTTTGTGGTTTTTTGGTTGGTTGGTTGGTTGGTTTGGTTTGGGGGTTTTTGGTTGGTTGCTTGGGTTTGGGCTTTTTTTGTCTGCTTGGGGTTTGTTGGTTTATTTGTTTGCTTGCTTTTTCCTGTCATTCTATGTCTTCCATTTGGAAGACAACCTGCTTTGGAGAATCAAACCAAACCAGCTATGCTGTTTGTCACTTGCTTGACGGTTCTGCAAAGTCAGGGGCGGGTTTGACTCTGTGGAATACCAATTTGGAGAGCACTTCCCTTCCCTCTCACTCAAAAGTCACAAAATATCACCTTCCTGCTTTAAATTTTCTGTAAAATCATTGAAATAGTTTCATGGGGTTTTTTTTTCTCTTTGACCATTAAATCTGGGCCAATGAGATGACTGTAGTCTGAAGGCCAGGTTAATAAAGAAGAACACTTCTGCTTTTTCCTGTGGGGACCTAGAACTGCCACAGGGAACTGCTAGTAAAAAAATAGAAAAAGAAGGATTTCACAGCCCAGAGACCCTTTCAATTCACACACAGCTCCACAGGCTCTGTGGCTTATGGACAGCTACCTTATGCCAAATAAACTCACACTGACAGAAACGAGATGGGAACAAAAGAAATGCTTTCCTAGATGATAGAGCTGGGGCTCTGCCTCCAACTTAATCTCCACGAAGGATGGGAAGAAAACAGGCCAGAGAGGACCATATGTTTCCAGGGGTGTTTAATTCCTTCCTTCCTGGTGACATCCAGCAGAAAAGAATAAAAAAGGAGAGAGAGAAAGCAGCAGGACTTCACACTCATGGCTGCATTTCTGAGTTTTTCCAGTGCTCAGCAAACAGTTCACAACTGCTAGCCCCTGGATGCAAAATCTGGGATTAGTAAAAGAAGGATCAGGACCCCACTGCTTTCAACCTTCCAGTATCTGAAGGGGGCTACAGGAAGGCTGGGGAGGGACTTCTCAGGATCTCAGGTAGTGATAGGACTAGGGGGAATGGAATGAAGCTGGAGGTGGGGAGATTCAGGCTGGATGTGAGGAGGAAGTTCTTCCCCATGAGAGTGGTGAAGCCCTGGAATGGGTTGTCCAGGGAGGAGGTTGAGGCCTCATCCCTGGAGGTATTTAAGAGCAGGCTGGATGAGGTTCTGGCCAGCCTGATCTAGTGTGGGGTGTCCCTGCCCATAGCAGGGGAGTTGGAACTAGATGATCCTTGTGGTCCCTTCCAACCCTGACTGATTCTATGATACCTGACACATTGACATAGAATCATAGATCCTACCTAGGTAGTTGTTGATGACAAGGAGGAAACTGCTGTTTGCTAACCAGCTGGCAGGTTCCCTGGAGTCTATCACATAGAAAAGGTCACCCACATAATGAAAGCAGTGAGCCTTTTTCTGCCTTTTTGCTCAGCTATATGCTGGCTTCTCCCATCATGACTTGGAAAAATGCAGCTCTCAAGCAGGGAGAAGTTTAGGCTCAGGTAAGGAGAAAGTTTGTTACAGAAAGAGTAATTTGCCACTGGAATGTGCTGCCCAGGGAGGTGGTGGAGTCACCATCCCTGGAGGTGTTCAAAAAGGATTGGATGTGGCACTTGGAGCCATGGTTTAGTTGTCCTGAGGTGTTAGGTATTAGGTAATAGGTTGGACTTGATGATCCCTGAGGTCTTTTCCAACCTGGGTGATTCTGTGATTCCCTGCCAGAAAGGAAGCCAATTGAAAGGAGCAGTTACAGAGGGACTCTACTGGAAGATTGGACCAGACTGTCATCTAGTGGACAAAACTTGTCTTACTAGGTTTGTAAAAGGACTCCATTCCAACCAGCACCTGACCAACCACCTTGTGGAATTCAGAGGGAGATTTCACATCACTGCAGAGTCAGTTGGAGTTTCCAGCTCCAAAAGCCAAAGACTGCTTCTCCTGGCAGGAACTCTATGAAGCAATTGTTTGAATGATAGCTTCAACCTAATGAAAAAGCTTTGGAAATTCTATACTAAACTTGAAGTTTAATGACCAGAGAGTTGATTTTGGGGAGAGTGTCCCCATATTATTTTGCTGGATTCCTGTTGAGTAACAATCAAAGTTTGCTTTCCATTATCATCTTTAGAGTGTGGAATCAGAGAATGGTTTGGGCTGAAAGGGTCCTCCAAAGGCCATCCAGACTAACTCTCCTTGCAGTCAGCAGGGGCATCTTCCACTGGATCAGGTTCTCAGAGCCTTCTCAAGCCTGCAGGGATGAGGCCTCAACTACCTCCCTGGGTAATCTTTTCCAGTGATCCACCATTCTCATAGTAAAGAACTTCCTCCTGATATCCAATCTAAATCTGCCCTTCTCTCTTTGAAACCACTGCCCCTTGTCCTGTCACTGGAGGCCTTTGTAAACACTCTCTCTCCAGCCTTCCTGTAGGCCCCCATCAGGTACTGGGAGGCTGCTATTAGGTCTTCCCAGAGACCTAGTTTCTTGCCCCATAATAGTTTCTTGTCCCACATTTGCTCTGATGGGGAACTGTTTTGTACAACACACAGGGAGGCAGCAGCAGGAACGGAGACTTGGTGAGGAGGCAACAAGTATCAGCAGGAAGGTTTGGCTGGAAAGTTTGGTGGGTCTTTGGGGCATGGGTGCCTGTGTACTTCTCTCTTGCTGTTCAGTGACGTTCAGCAAGGCTGAGGAAGAGTTTGGGAGGAGAGTTGAAGGAAGATGTAAATAGGTCTTTAAAAGAACATAAACATAGATTTTGGCTTTTTGATTATCAGTTATTGCCACAAGTTAAACTTCAGCATCTATACAGATATATTAATACATATTTCAAACAAAGCACTATGTGGTAGTCAGGGCTTCACAACCAAAGCACTGGACTACTGGCAGAAAGACAGGAGGGGAAGAGGATAGGGGGAATGGAGGAAAGGAGTAAAAGGAATGGAATGGAATGGAATGGAATGGAATAGAATAGAATAGAATAGAATAGAATAGAATAGAATAGAATAGAATAGAATAGAATAGAATAGAATAGAATAGAACTGATTTGAACTGATTGAATTGAATTGAATTGAATTGAATTGAATTGAATTGAATTGAATTGAATTGAATTGAGTTGAATTGAATTGAATTGAATTGAATTGATTTGGATTGAACTGATTTGGATAGAACTGAATTGAATTGAACTGGATTGAATTGAATTGAATTGAATTGATTTGGATTGAACTGATTTGGATAGAACTGAATTGAATTGAACTGGATTGAATTGAATTGAATTGATTTGGATTGAACTGATTTGGATAGAACTGAATTGAATTGAACTGAATTGAATTGAATTGAATTGAATTGAATTGAATTGAATTGAATTGAATTGAATTGAATTGAATTGAATTGAACTGAATTGAACTGAACTGAATTGGATTGAATTGAATTGAATTGAATTGAATTGAATTGAATTGAATTGAATTGAATTGAATTGTATTGAATTGAATTGAATTGAATTGAATTGAATTGAATTGAATTGAATTGAATTGAATTGAATTGAATTGAATTGAATTGAATTGAATTAACCAGGTTGGAAAAGACCTTTGAGATCATTGAGTCCAGCCTATCACCCAACACCATCTAATCAACTAAACCAGAGCACCAGGCACCCCATCCAGTCTCTTAAACGCCTCCAGTGATGGTGACTCCACCACCTCCCTGGGCAGCACATTCCAATGGCCAATCACTGTTTCTGTGAAGAATTTCTTCCTAATATCCAGCCAGAAAGGAGGAAAGGAGGAAAGAAGGAGGAAAGGAAGAGGAGAGGAGAAAAGGAAGAGGAAAGAAAGGCAGGCAAGAAAATGAAGAGGAACCTTCTTACCATCCCTTTCGGACAGAGGCATCCAGATATGCAGCCGTGGCTGATGCACTCCAAGTCATAATTCTGGCAAGTTTTGGCACACTCTAACCCTTCAGCTCTGGGGTTGTTTGCAGGACAGACAAATCTTTCCATGGGGTATCTGCATGCCAAGCTCCTTTTGACTTTAAAAGATAGATATAACAAAATTGCAGTTAGAACTCTAGCATTGCTAGCAGAGTGTTTTGCTAAGGGATGGATCAGCTCCTATTAGAAAACTGGGGTGTAGAACGGAGCACTACCACTGGTGTGACAACATAAAAGCAACAGTCCTCACTTGCCATTAGGTGGCCTCTGTTAGACCATCACAAAACCACAACATCACAGAATGCCAGGTTGGAAGGGAGCCCAAGGATCATCCGGTCCAACCTTTCTAGGTGCTAGTGTGGTTGAAATGAGAGAGCCCAGCACCCTGTCAAGCTGAGTCTTACAACTGATCAATGAGGGAAAATCCAGTACTTGGAAAATTATTCCAATGCCCAACTGTTCTCTCTGTGAAAAATTTTCTTCTAGAGTCCAATCAGAACCACCCCATGAGTAACTTGTACCCATCACCTCTTGCCTTAACCATGTTGACTCCTCATACAAAGGGAATCCCCATCCTCCTGATAGCCACCTCTTATGTACTGGTATGTGATAGTAACTTCTCCCCCAAGCCTTCTCTTCTCAGGCAGGGACACTTCTCATGTAGACTCAGCTGCTCAAGGCCTCATCTAGTCTGGCCTTGAACACCCCAGGGAGGAGGCAGCCATAGCCTCCCTGGGCAGGTTCTTCTGGAGTCTCACCACCCTCCTACTGAAGAACTTCTTCCTAAGATCCAGTCTAACGCTGCTCTCCCTCACCTTCAAACCATTCCCCCTTGTCCTGTCTGTCTCTAGACACCCTGATGAAAAGTCCCTCTGCAGCCTTCCTGGAGGATCCTATCAGGTATTAGAAGGCAGCTCTGAAGTCCCCCCAGAGTCTTCTCTTCTCCAGGCTGAACAACCCCAGCTCCCTCAGCCTACCCTTATAGTCTTCTCTTCTCCAGGCTGAACAACCCCAACTCCCTCAGCCTACCCTTATAGTCTTCTCTTCTCCAGGCTGAACAACCCCAACTCCCTCAGCCTACCCTTATAGTCTTCTCTTCTCCAGGCTGAACAACCCCAACTCCCTCAGCCTACCCTTATAGTCTTCTCTTCTCCAGGCTGAACAACCCCAACTCCCTCAGCCTACACTTATAGTCCAGGCTGAACAACCCCAACTCCCTCAGCCTACCCTTCTCCAGGCTGAACAACCCCAACTCCCTCAGCCTACCCTTATAGTCTTCTCTTCTCCAGGCTGAACAACCCCAGCTCCCTCAGCCTACACTTATAGCAGAGGAGTCATGCCAACGTTTTGTTTCTATCCTGTAACCAAAACCCCCAACCTAACAGTAACAGTTAGAAAGCCTCACAACATTCTCAGCTGCTGCAACCTCTGCTGCTTCTCCCCTGTAGTAGATCAGCAGGGGAATGAAGATGGGGAACAAATCATAAAATCAGAAAGCAATTTTTTAGTTAAAGCATACTAACTTCTGGCAGATGGCCTCTCATCAACGAAAGCATCAGGCAGGAAGGCACCAGGAGCTCTGCTGGTAGTGCAGTGCATGAAACCATTTTCACAATAGCTGAAGAAAAAGCCAAGAGAGGTAACATTTAATCAGGTAGCATTTAGCTTTCAGCCACGCTGTTGTTTTCAGGCAGGGTATCAAAATCACATCTGTCCAGAGAAGGGCAACAAAGCTGGGGAGGAGTTTGGAACACAAGCTCTGTGAGGAGAGGCTGAGGGAAGTGGGGTTGCTTAGCCTGGAGAAAATGAGGCTCAGGGAGACCTTATTGCTCTCTACAACTACCTGAACAGAGGTTGTAGCCAGGTGGGGGCTGGTCTCTTCTCCCAGGCAGCCAGCACCAGAACAAGAGGACACAGTCTCAAGCTGTGCCAGGGGAGGTTTAGGCTGGATGTTAGGAAGAAATTCTTCATACAGAGAGTGATTGCCCATTGGCATGGGCTGCTTGGGGAGGTGTTTAGGGGGAGACTTGATGGGGTGCTTGGTTGCATGGTTTAGTTGATTAGGTGGTGCTGGATGATAAGTTGCACTCAATGATCTTGAAGGTCTCTTCCAACCTGGTCTATTCTATTCTATTCTATTCTATTCTATTCTATTCTATTCTATTCTATTCTATTCTATCCTATCCTATATCCTATCCTATCCTATCCTATCCTATCCTATCCTATCCTATTCTATTCTGACTGGGGCTGATCTGTTGCTCTCCATCCCCTCTGCTTATCAAACTTAAACCTTCCTTTGTAAAGCTGCAGTGATATTCTAGCATGGGAACTCATTTGTATGTAACCTTGTCCTGCTGAATCCAAATACACCTTGCACAGCCACAACAGTGGGCAAGATGATAGGCCAGGGTCTGCTGTGCAGAGGGCTAAGGGACCACTTGGTGCCTGCATCTTATGACTTCTGTGGTAGAGGAGAAAAGGAGAAGACACTGTTCTCAAAACTGGGCTTCCCAGGAGCCACACAGCAATTTCATTCCTGCTCTGTGTCCCACTCCTCAATTTAACAATTAGAAAGGCTTTCTAATATTTGTGTCTTTGAGAGGGCTAATTAGATTTTGTCATTTAATGAATGCATCTGGTTACATTTTAAAAGCCTACTGAATCACAGTAACATTCAGGTTGGAAAGGACCCTCAGGATCACCAAGTCCAAACAAGAACCCTACTCTACAGAGTTCACCCCTAAACCAGATCCCCAAGCACGACATTCAAATCACCTTTAAACACATCCAGGCTTGGGGACTCAACCACCTCCCTGGGCAGCACATTCCTGACCACTCTTGCCCTGAAATGTCCAGCCTAATCCTACCCAGTTGTAGCCTGGGGCCATTCCCTCTTGCCATATCACTAATTACCTGTGAGAAAAGACCAGCACCAGCCTCTCAACAGCATCCTTTCAGGTAGCTGCAGAGAGCTACAAAGTAGGGGTTTTGTCAGTAATTAAAGTCTGTTTCAAACTGGCACAGAACAGGGCTTAGTCCTGTTTAAGTGCCCAATTGAAATTACTATCTAGAGGTGCCACAGCAAAACTCACCCTTTTGCTTGTTGGAGGTGGAGCCTTGTCCTCTTTTAAGCTAGTTTCAGTGGAGGTAAAGGAACTCAACCAGTTAACCTCTCAGGCTATCAACAAATGTGAGTCCCAGCATGCAAGGAAGAGTTATCAACATTGCACTTACCACATGGTGTAGTGATCTGAAAAGATGTCCTCTGGCTGGAAGATTTCACCATCATAATAGCAGGAGCACTGAGACCTGGGCACACACTGCTCATGCTCATCCAGGTAGTGCCCAGGGGGACAGTAGCATCCTTCCACACAGAGGTCATCACAGGCTTCATCCGGGTAGGAGAGAGATCTGCAGGTCTGGTTGCATGGTGTCCCACACTGTTGGTACACTTGGCCTTCAGGACAGATCATTGCTGTTGGAGGATGAGCACATCATGGAGATACATGGGAGAAGGGCATGTGCTGCACAGCCAGGTAAAAGTAAAGCTGGCTACACCAGACTGGCAAGCTGGAGATTAAAATCTATTTACTCAATGTCCTTATCTTTGGAGGCCTGCCTGGCCTTATCTCTGCAGCATGAGTGAAGCCAGGGCACTGGTCACATATGAACAACCAAAACCTTATCACCTGCAGTTCCCAGTAAGTGTCAGGATTGGATTACAGCCTTGCAAAACCCCTACATGGGAAATCCATCTACAAAATTTCAGTGTCACAGTACGTCAGAGGCTGGGAAGAACCTCAAGAGATCATTGAGTCCAAGCCCTGCCAGAGCAGGATCACCTAGGGAGACCTTCTCATTCCTGAAAGGAGGCTGCATTGAGGTAGGAATTGGTCTCTTCTCCCATGTCAGAAGTGATAGAACAAGAGGAAAAGGTCTCAAGTTGTTCAAGGGAAGGTTTAGATTAGATATTAGGAAACATTTCTTCACAGCCAGAGTGGTCAGGCATTGGAACAGGCTGCCCAGGGAGGTGGTGGAGTCACTATCCTTGGAGGTGTTCAAGAAATGTGTGGACACAGCCCTTCAGGATATGGCTCGATGGCCATGGTGATGTCAGGTGGACAGCAGGACTCGATGATCTGAGAGGTTATTTCCCAACCGAAACGATTCTGATGTTATGATTCCTCTGCACACATCAGCATCGGCACTAGGTGGCAGCTATGACACCACCTTTCAGAGGACAAGGCAATAACGTCCCTGCCAGCAAGGGCTTTCAACAGTCCTCCTGATAACCAAAACCTGTGGGTTTAGCAACCTTCCAATGCAAACTGCTGCAGTTGTCGGGTAATGGAGGAGGAAGTGAAGTGAAGTGAGACAAGCAGCTGCAAATAAAATCTGCTACATTTACATGGTGCTGAAGCCAAGATCAAGGCTTTACACAGGAAGCTCTTCCTCTTATAGAATCATAGAATCACCCAGGCTGGAAAGGACCTCAAATGTCAAGGGACATTCTCTGCTACAGCAGGTCACCCAGAGCCCTGTCAAGCCTCACCTTGAATATCTCCAGGGATGAGGCCTCAAACACCTCTCTGGGTAACCTGTTCCAGTGCTCAACCACCCTCATTGTAAAGAACTTGTTCCTCACATCCAATCTCATCTCTCATTTCAAACCATTGCCCCTCATCCTGTCACTGCAGGTCTTTGCAAACAGTCTCTCTGCAGCCTTCTTTGAGCCCCCTTCAGCTACTGGAAGGCTGCTATTAAGTCTCCACAGAGCATCCTCTTCTCCAGGCTGAGCAACCCCAAGTCCTTCAGCCTGTCCTCACAGCAGAGCTGCTCCAGCCCCCTGATCATTTTCCTTGTCCTTTTTTGGATCCACTCCATCAGGTCCATGTCCTTCTTGTGTTGAGGGCTCCAGAGCTGGACACAGCACTGCAGGTGAGATCTCACCAGAGCAGAGTGGCAGATGATCTGATAAGCCTTCCCCTCTTCTGTCAGCACATGACCCTGGGAACTGTGGCAGCAATGGCAGTGAAAGTATGGAAGGGCCACAGCCCTGCAGCCTCACTCAACTGGTAGCAGGGCTGAGCTGACACAGAGGCTATCAAAGCAAGGCCTCCCTGCTAGCCCATGTTTAAGGGGGTTACCTGAAATGATGAACTTCTACTCACTGAAGAGGCACGGTTGCACCAACGTGTCCCCAGCCTCTGCTGAGGCACCCGAAGCCCCAAACATGAGAGCATAAGCCCCTAACTTGAGGATCCTGCCTAGAGGCATTTAAGGTGACTGGAAGCCTTCTCAGAGCAAAGATCTCCCAAGTTTGAGAGTTTTGCTCAAAATATTTAACACAGCTTTCACAACATAACAGTACTGTGCCCCTGAGGCCAAGAAGGCCAATGGGATCCTGGGGTGCATTAAGAGGAGTGTGTCCAGCAGAACCAGGGAGGTTCTCCTCCCCTCTATTCTGCCCTAGTCAGACCTCACCTGGAATATTCCATCCAGTTCTGGGCTCCCCAGTTCAAGAGGGACAGGGATCTACTGGAGAGTCCAAAACAGGGCTACAAGGATGATGAAGGGACTGGAGCATTGCTTGATGAGGAAAGGCTGGGAGACGTGATTAGATCTATTGATGTCTACAAACATCTGAGGGCTGGGTGTCAGGAAGGAAGGGACAGCCTCTGCTCACTTGTGCCCTGGGACAGGACAAGGGACAATAAATGGAAACTACAGCACAGGAAGTTCCACCTCAAGATGAGGAAGAACTTCTTTACTATAAGGGTGACAGAGTCCTGGAACAGGCTGCCCAGAGAGGTTGTGGAGTCTCCTTCTCTGGAGACTTTCAAGCCCTGTCTGGATGTGTTCCTATGTGACCTGTGCTAGATGCTATGGTCCTGCTCTGGCAGGGGTTGGACTCAAACATCTCCAGAGGTCTCTTCCAACCCCTGACACCCTGTGATCCTCTGAACACAGCCCAGGAAATTCAATGTGTGCTCATCAACCCAGCAGGCAGAGTAAAAGCCTCCAAACTCAGAAATAAATCCACAAGAGATTCATTCCCAGTTGTAGGAGTCTTTGGCAGCTATTCACAGGAGAGTGGTGCTCATTTGCATAAGCACCTTCTTTCCAGTAAACCCAACAGTGAACAGGCATAGCCTAGGGCTGAGGACAAGTTTTACAGTAACTTTCACCACTAAAGGCATGTGCAAGCAGGGCAACCTTGAAACCTCAGCCAAAGTTATGATTTGCCAGACAGGAACACCTGGAAAGAAGGAACTGGTCTGGCAGATTTCAGGTGGCTACACCAGTTTGTTAGAGGTTCAAGAGAAGACTTTGAGAGCCCCCAAGTCCAGCTGGTAAACTAACACTACTGACTCCAACACTTAAGCCATGTCCCAAAGTGCCACAGCTACACCACTGTTAAATACTTCCAGGGAGGATGATTCAGCTACTTTCCTCAGCAACCATCTCCAGTGCTTGACAGTCCTTTTGGTGAAGAATGGGGTTTTTACTCCATATCCAGCTTAAAGCTACTCTGGCACAATTTGAGGCAGGATAGGATAGGATAGGATAGGATAGGATAGGATAGGATAGGATAGGATAGATAGAATAGAATAGAATAGAATAGAATAGAATAGAATAGAATAGAATAGAATAGAATAGAATAGAATAGAATAGAATAGAATAGAATAGAATAGAATAGAATAGAATAGAATAGACCAGGTTGGAAAAGATCTTTGAGTTCATTGAGTCCAACCTATCACCCAACACCATCTAATCAACTGAACCATGGCACCAAGTGCCTCATCCAGTCTCTTCCTAAACACCTCCAGTGATGGGGACTCCACCACCTCCCTGGGCAGCACATTCCAATGGCCAATATCTGTGAAGAATTGTTTCTTTCTGTGAAGAATTTCTTCCTAACATCCAGCCTAAACCTCCCCTGGTGCAGCTTGAGACTGTGTCCTCTTGTTCTGGTGCTGGTTGCCTGCGAGAAGAGACCAACCCCCACCTGGCTACAACCTCCCTTCCCTGTAGACAGCAATAAGTTCTTCCCTGAGCCTCTTCTCCTCCAGGCTAAGCAACCCCAGCTCCCTCAGCCTCTCCTCACAGGGCTTGTTTTAGGCAGCATGAAGGGATTGACTGTTGCTTATTCATGGTGGGCTGCAAGGAGATGAGTCAGCTCTCAAACAATTAAACTGCAACGCAAATAATGTTAACAGAGGGGAGAGGAATGCTCTTGTTAGCTTGACACGCAGCAGATTCACTGTGCTGCACTGAGGACTTGTCTCCCTGGCACTTATAGAATCCTAGAATCAATAAGGCTAGAAAAGACCTCAAAGATCATCAAGTCCAATCTGTCACCCAAGACCTCATGACTACTAGACCATGGTGCCAAGTGCCACGTCCAATCCCCTCTTGAACACTTATCTACTTCAAATCAAGCAAACTGCTTCTGTCAGAGACCAGACCTCTGTTGACCAAGGCAGCAGAGAAACACAGGGGCGGCACACCAGCCCCTCAGCACAAATTATGCAACCTGCACATTCACATCTCAAGCCTATTAAAGAAGGGCTTGTTCAGAGGATCACAATACAATACAATACAATACAATACAATACAATACACCAGGTTGGAAGAGAGCTGCATGGTTTAGTTGTTGGGTGGGTTGGATTGGTTGATGGGTTGGACGCGATGATCTTGAAGGTCTCTTCCAACCTGGTGTATTGTATTATTGTATTATTATTATCATCGCGTCCAACCCATCAACCAATCCAACCCACCCAAACAACTACATCATGGCACCAAGCACCCCATCAAGTCTCCTCCTGAACACCTCCAATGAAAGTGACTCCACCACCTCCCTGGGCAGACCATTCCAGTGGGCAATCACTCTCTCTGTATAGAACTTCTTCCTAACATCCCTCCTAAACCTGCCCTGGCACAGCCTGAGACTGTGTCCTCTTGTTCTGGTGCTGGCTGCCTGGGAGAAGAGACCAACCTCTGCCTGGCTACAACCTCCTTTCAGGTAGTTGTAGAGAGCAATAAGGTCACCCCTGAGTCTTCTCTTCTCCAGGCTAAAAAACCCCAGCTCCCTCAAGCCTTTCTTCATAGGGCTTGTGTTCCAAACCCCTCACCAACCTTGTTGCCCTTCTCTGGACACATTCCAGCAAGTCAACATCCATCACAGGATGTTAGGCATTGAGAGGGACCTCTGCAGGTCTTCCAGACCAACCCCCTGCCAGAGCAGGACCATAGAATCCAGCACAGGTCACACAGGAACACATCCAGACGGGGCTGGAAAGGCTCCAGAGAAGGAGACTCCACAACCTCTCTGGGTAGCCTGCTCCAGTACTCTGGGACCCTTACAGTAAAGAAGTTCTTCCTCATGTTGATGTAGAACTTATTGTGCTGTACTTTCCATCCATTGTCTCTTGTCCTATCATGGGGCACAAGTGAGCAGAGGCTGTCCCTTCCTTCCTGACACCCAGCCCTCACATATTTATAGACATTAATTAGATCCCCTCTCAGTCTTCTCCTCTACACACTAAACAGCCCCAGGGCTCTCAGCCTTTCCTCATCAGGCAGTGTTCCAGTCCCTTCATCATCCTTGTAGCCCTCTGTTGGAGTCTCAAGCAGATCCCTGTCCCTCCTAAACTGGGTAGAACTGGGTAGCCCAGAATTTGATGCAATATTCCAGGTGGGGCCTCACTAGTGCAGAGTAGATGGGGAGGAGAGCCTCTCTCCATCTGCTGGCCACCTTTCATGTGGCAGGATGATGTTTAGGGCATCAGGATTATTTAATGGGGGCTGATGGATCTTGAGTCAGGGAAATCAGCCGTTTATGAGAACATAAAGCATTCTGCAGTGCAGAGAAAGAAGGAAGCAGCTCCGTGCTATTAAAGATTAATTGTGGAAATTGAGTTGCCCAATTACAGAAAGAATGATGCTGGCTTATTGCTGCTCTTACAGCCTCCAGACCTCCCCATTTCTTTTAAAGGGCTTTTATTACATTACTGTTCCACTCTCTGAACATTTACATAAATTAGGTACAATATTATGGAACCAGGCAGCAGTTTCACACAGACTGAGTTTGTTCTCATTTGCAGCAAACCCTCTCTGCTGCAGCCCCCAGGAGCTGACCTCACAGGTACAGACCCTACTAGGTGGGAGTCCAGGCACCTCTCTACCTCCTCCACTTTCTGCGTGCTCAGTTTAGAAATGTTTTCCCCACCTCCTGTTTGGGAAGAAGCAGCAGAACAAATCTGGAGGGCTGCCAAGCATGCAAGGCTTTCCCCCAGAATTTCCAATTGTCTTCTTTCCTTAACAGCAAGGTTGCTGAGGAAAAGTGGGGAAACATCCATTTCACAATGATTTCTCAGGAAAAGCCTGACAATGCTGCATGAAAATCCCATTGCTAAGGGTTTGGGTGCTTCTTTTATTTCCTAGCACGCTGACCTAATAGCTTCTTACCAGTCTGGTTATCAGTCTTGCACTGGACTGATCTAGGCAAACACATAGAATCACAGAATCATAGAATCACAGAATCATAGAATCAGAATCATAGAATCATAGAATCATAGAATCATAGAATCAGAATCATAGAATCAGAATCATAGAATCACAGAAGCATAGAATCAGAATCATAGAATCACAGAAGCATAGAATCATAGAAGCATAGAATCATAGAAGCATAGAATCACAGAATCATACAATAATACAATACAATAAACCAGGTTGGAAGAGACCTTCAAGATCATCACGTTCAACCTATCAACCAATCCAACCCACCCAAACAACTAAACCATGGCACCAAGCACCCCATCAAGTCTCCTCCTGAACACCTCCAATGACGGCGACTCCACCACCTCCCTGGGCAGTCCATTCCAATGGGGAATCACTCTCTCTGTATAGAACTTCTTCCTAACCTCCAGTCTAAACCTCCCCTGGCACAGCTTGAGACTGTGTCCTCTTGTTCTGGTGCTGGCTGCCTGGGAGAAGAGACCAACCCCCACCTCGCTACAACGTCCCTTCAGGGAGTTGTAGAGAGCAATAAGGTCACCCCTGAGCCTCCTCTTCTCCAGGCTAAGCAACCCCAGCTCCCTCAGCCTCTCCTCATAGAGCTTGTGTTCCAAACCCTTCACCAACCTTGTTGCCATTCTCTGGACACCTTCCAGCAAGTCAACATCCTTCCTAAACTGAGGGGCCCAGAACTGGACACAGGACTCAAAGTGTGGCCTAACCAGTGGAGAGAGGAGAGGAGAGGAGAGGAGAGGAGAGGAGAGGGAGAGGAGAGGAGAGGAGAGGAGAGGAGAGGAGAGGAGAGGAGAGGAGAGGAGAGGAGAGGAGAGGAGAGGAGAGGAGGAGAGAGGAGAGGAGAGGGAGGAGAGGAGAGGAGGAGAGGAGAGGAGAGGAGAGAGAGAGAGGAGAGGAGAGGAGAGGAGAGGAGAGGAGAGGAGAGGAGAGGAGAGGAGAGGAGAGGAGAGGAGAGGAGAGGAGAGGAGAGGAGAGGAGAGGAGAGGAGAGGAGAGGAGGAGAGGAGAGGAGAGGAGAGGGAGAGGAGAGGAGAGGAGAGGAGAGGGAGAGGAGAGAGAGGAGAGGAGAGGAGAGGAGAGGAGAGGAGGAGAGGAGAGGAGAGGAGAGGAGAGGGAGGGGAGGGGAGGAGAGGAGAGGAGAGGAGGGAGGGGAGGAGAGGAGGGAGGAGAGGAGAGGGGAGGGGAGGGAGGGGAGGGGAGGGGAGGGGAGGGGAGGGGAGGGGAGGGGAGGGGGGGGAGGGGAGGGGAGGGGAGGGGAGGGGAGGGGAGGGGAGGGGGGGGGGAGGGGAGGGGAGGGGAGGGGAGGGGAGGGGAGGGGAATAGAATAAACGAGGTTGGAAGAGGTCTTTGAGATCATCGAGTCCAACCTGTCACCCAACACCATCTAATCAACTAAAACATGGCACCAAGTGCCCCATCCAGTCTCTTCTCAAACACTTCCAGTGATGGTGACTCCACCACCTCCCTGAGCAGCCCATTCCAACGGCCAATCCCTCTTTGCTGACCTTTGGAGGTCCCTTCCAACCCAAACCATTCTACGAATGGCAAAGAAATGCCTTTGAGACGAAGGAAGCAAGCAAGGGCTCGGGAGGTTTCACTTACGACAGAAGTCAGGTGCTCTCCACTCGACCTGGACACTCTTCCTAGCACAGGCTGCTGCATAATGAGCAATGGCAGAGCACAGGCAATCCTTGCCATTGGAGCAGGAGCAAACATCAAACCGGCAGTTCTTCACGTAGGGAGTGGGGCTGACTTCATGGTGGCAGGGCTCAAACGCAGGGGACATCAGAACTGAGCAGGAGTCCTCAGCATATTTGGCTAAAAGAGAGAGAAATGGCACAGCATCATGGGATTGTTAGGGTTGGAAGGCTTCCTCAAACTTGCCTTCGGGTTATGGTTAGGGCAGGAAGATTCTGCCAAGCACTTATTCAAGGGATTCATAGATTCATAGAATGGTTTAGGTTGGAAGGGACCTTAACAATCCCTAGTTCCATCCCCCCTGCCATGGGCAGGGATGTGTTTGCACTGAATGAGGCAGTGCCTTTCAAGGCAAGCTAAAAAGAGCCACAGGAAGTGTTTTCTTTTCTGACAGCAACCCCCAAACCAACCAACCAACCAAAACAAACAGAAAGCAAAACAAAGCACAACAACAACAGCAAACTCACACAAAAGAATTAAATGGGATGGAGTAAGCATAGATAGCACCACAGTGGAGCTCGTGACCTATGAGCTAAGAGAATAATGTTTCACTAATAAAAACAGATCAAGGAAAGGTAATGGGTTTATATTTCCCTGTGGAGGACAGGCTGAGGCAGCTGGGTCTCTTCAGCTTGAAGCAGAGGAGCCTGAGGGGTGCCATCATTCATGTTGTGCAGGGCAGTGTCAGGAGGACAGAGCCAGGCTCTGCTCAGGGATGTCCAGTGATAGGACAAGGGGCAATGGGGGCAAGCTGGAGCAGAGGAGCTTCCACAGGAACAGAAGGGAAATGTTTTGCTCTCTGAGGGTGCCAGAGCCCTGGAGCAGGCTGGAGATATTCAAAACCCACCTGGACACATTCCTGTGTGACCTACTCCAGATGACCTTGCTCTGGCAGGGAGATTGGACTGGATGATCTTCCGAGGGCCCTTCCAACCCCCAAAATTCTGTGATTCTCTTACTGCTATTTCTAGTGCTGCATTTCCTGTATAGTGTTTCTGCTCTCTGCTGCTAAGCTGCACTACACAAAGGAATGATGAGTGTCTGCTCTGATCTACAGCCACCACATTTTCTGTGTGCTTGCTCTTCACAGGTAATCAAAGGCTGCTGTAGCACCAGGGAAAGAACTTTGCTCTGAGAATTTCTCCCAAAGTCCAAGCAGGACAGCCAAGCAGCACAGAGGGAAAGAGGAAGAATGCAGTAAAAGGAGGAAAACATGGACTCAATAAAGAGAGATCAACACAAGAGGTGTGGAGGTGCTGGAGCCAGTGCAGAGGAGGGCAAGAAAGCTGGGGAAGGGCCTGGAGAATAAATCTGATGAAGAGTAAATGAAGGAGCTGGGGATGGTTAGTTTGCAAAAGAGGAGGCTGAGGGGAGACCTCATTGCTCTCTACAGCTACCTGAAAGGAGGTTCTAAA
>CM066567.1:49802695-49997695 GCA_033816785.1 Picus viridis | reverse complement strand
TTTACCAGAAGTCTGGCCAAGGTAATGGAAATGTATCACTTCCCCCAATTGTCAGAACTCCTTGGCAACAGGGCAGTCTACAAATCCAGCAGAAATTAATTCCCTACAAGCAATTAAAACGATGCTTCAGATACCCAGTGACGGAAGGGGATCAGGGCAGCAGTGAACAAATGCAGAGCAGGGGAGAAACTTCCACTGGTAGAGGATCTGGAGCAGAAAATTAGATTTGTTTGAGCTGCAAGAAAGAGTTTTGCCAGGCTGTCTGGGACTGTGACCAGGCAGAAAAAATACTGAGGAAAGCCAAAACTTCTGAGAGGTGCCAAGGCACTGAATTGAATGATTCTCATCCCCAAAACCAGTTTCTAGGATCTTTGGAGTACAGAGATGCAAGCTAGAACAAAACAACAACAAAACCACAGATGTTTTCTGAAGTGATTTTCAGCCTCTCTTATCTGTTGTGTTTTCAGCTCTTGCACTCACTTCTGAACCAGCTCTCATGAGCTTTTGCCAGGTGTGACACTTAAGCCAGATTTTGGGGCAGGGTGCCAAAGCAATGCCATTGTTAACAGAGGGCAGCACTCTCTCTGCTCTGCAGAAAATTGGCTTTCTGGGTAAAACTTGGGGAGCAAAGCCACTTGGGGCCCATTTCCAGGTCCCTTATTACAAATGGGTCTCCAAGACACCAGGGCTGTGGTGAAGAACCTGACAGGAGGAGCACACAAGGCCACAACTGCCAAGAACCACAGGGCAGCACATCACCCTGACTTAGCACCTACAGCCCACAGGTCATCACACCAGGAGACAACACTGCAGGTGGACTCATGCTCCTGGGGGAGCAAATACACCCTCAGGGACAACATCCACAGTCCCTGAGACCTACCAGTCAATAGAAAAGAGCAACTTGTGCAAGCAAAGATCATAGAACAGTCCAGGCCAGAAGAGATCTACAAAGGTCATCCAGCCCAACCTCCCCACAGTCAGCAGGGACATCCCTAACATACAATCATGATAGATGGCTAAGGGAGGTGGTGGAGTCACCATTACTGGAGGTGTTTAAGAAGAGACTGGATGGGGTGCTTGGTGCCATGGTTTAGTTGATTAGATGGTGTTGGGTGATAGGTTGGACTTGATGATCTCAAAGGTCTTTTCTAACCTGGTTAATTCTATCCTATCCTATCCTATCCTATCCTATCCTATCCTATCCTATCCTATCCTATCCTATCCTATCCTATCCTATCCTATCCTATCCTATCCTATCCTATCCTACTAGCTAGAGAAGCTGTGACAGTTTATTAGCTACCAAAAGACTAGTCTACAGTAAATAATCTTCCCCCCGCCCCAATTTCCTCACACACATTCTGCACCTTACAACCTGTACATAAACACACACACACATGCATGCAAGAAGTGTTTTAGGTAAAGCATTCTGCTGTTGAAGCTGTGCTGCTTTCCTTGCAGCTCAGCTCTTCTAAACCTGGTTTGAGTATTTCTGTGCTCTGCTGCAGTCTGCAGCACAGCCTAATTGTTAATCAAGGATGACTTTAAACATTCCTTACAGCAGAAGGAGCATGCAACATTATCTTCTATGAGTTAATTGATTTTTCCTGGAAAATATGAGTAACTGTGCCCCTGGAGCCTCTCTCTTCCCTTATTTTAAGTCACAGAAACCCATTGCTTTAAGGCAGACCAGTCAAAGCAAATGAAACAAAACCCCAGTTTGGAGGGACAAAACACAACCCCATTCATGGCTAATAATGGTTGCCATTGCACACACAAAAAAAGAGAGGGGGAGGAAAGAAAAAACACAGCTACCAAGCTTCTGTAGGATGAAAATGTTTGTTCCTGGAATACAAGGGGACCTGTATGTCACTCTGGGGGCAGCAAAGGAGAATGGCATCTCCAACATGCAACACAAAGCAACTTCTCACTTCAGACAAGAAAATCTTTGTGCACACGTTTGGGTGGAACAAAAGGAGAGGAGGCAAGACAAAAAGTAGAATCTCAAAGAGGCAGAATGAAAGAGTACCTTCACCAGGAGTTCACCACGACCATCCCAGTCAATCTGCAGATCTTCCCCGTAGGTAAGGCGGACGGAAGTCCTCACAGTGCGCTGGATACGGAGGGCACCTTAAAGGCAACCACAAAGTCTCAGGCAGTCAAGCCAGGATTACAGAGAGCACAGAATGGCTTAGGTTGGAAGGGACCCTAGAGATCATCTACTCCCACCTCCCCACCATGGGCAGGGACATCTCTCAACTAGACTCAGCTGCTTAAGGCCTCATCCAACCTGGACTTGAACACTTCCAGGGAGGAGGCAGCCACAGCCTCTCTGGGCAGCCTGTTCCAGAGCCTCACCACCCTTGTACTGAAGAACTTCTTCCTAAGATACAGTTTAACCCTGCTCTCCCTCAGTTTCAAACCATTCCCCCTAGTCCTGTTCCTAGACACCCTTATGAAAAGTCTCTCTCCAGCTTTCCTGCACTCAGGTATTGGAAGGCAGCTCTAAGGTTCCCCCAGAGTCTTCCCTTCTCCAGGCTGAACAACCCCAGTTCCCTCAGCTTGTCCTCATAGAAGAGGACATGTGGTACTTCATTGCCTATTGTATCACAATGACCAGGCCAACAGAGTGGCTGCACAAAGCAGGGGATATTCAGGTTTGCCAAATTAAGGGGTGGCAGCAATATCCTCTTCAGATTTGCTAAGCTTTGTGCCTGCTCAGCAGTTTACATCTGCACGAACTTGTCCATTGGGTCTGCTTTAAAGCACTCAGGAGCCCTGGAATAAAATGTGTGGGCATCCAGCAAAAGCACAGGTGACATTTTTCAAGGTAACTGGAGAGATGATCTTGAAGGTCTCTTCCAACCTGGTCTATTCTATTCTATTCTATTCTATTCTATTCTATTCTATTCTATTCTATTCTATTCTATTCCATTCCATTCCATTCCATTCCATTCCATTCCATTCCATTCCATTCCATTCCATTCCATTCTATATTTCCAGCTTCTGGATAAATAATGATCATTATTTTCAAAAGCCAAGTGCTTTTCAAGATCCCACCTCACAAATCCACACCTGTTTAATTTTGGTGATCATAGAGGAGCTGAAGCAAGATGTGTTGGCTGCATGGAGTGAAGCTGAAGTGACATAGCTTCTAGGAAAAGGTCATCATCAAATGATCTGGGTTGGAAGGGACCTCCTAAGTTCACCTAGTCAACCCTCTGCTGCAAGATGTGAATTTGGTATTACAGTATCACAGAATCACCAAGGTTGGAAGAGACCTCAAAGATCATCGAGTCCAGCCTGTCACCACAGACCTCATGACTAGACCATGGCACCAAGTGCCACGTCTAATCCTCAAACCACTTTTTGACTGAA
The DNA here is from genome assembly GCA_033816785.1 of Picus viridis. Classification (NCBI taxonomy): domain Eukaryota; kingdom Metazoa; phylum Chordata; class Aves; order Piciformes; family Picidae; genus Picus; species Picus viridis. The sequence continues at coordinate 49,994,320 of CM066567.1, read as the reverse complement.
CTGGGCTGAGGTGAGTAGGATTCTTTCAATGGGTGGCCAGAGTTAGCCCTTGCAAAACCCACCTTGTAGTAAAGGGATCTGTATGTCTTGTCCATTCAGGGAAATTCCTCCTCCGTGTTTCATTTTAATGAGGCTGTTGTCCATATCCCGGATTCGGACAGAGGCTGAGCGAGTGCACACAGCATCAGGATCATCTGCACACTGCAGAGAAAGGGAAACTTTGCCTAGAACCTCAAGCTCTCACTTTGTTACTTAGCCCCAGGTCCACGGAAGGCATTTCAGCATCAGCTTCAGGAGGTGTTAAGTTTTCTGCATGGTTTTATGGGTGTAGTTTCTGCAGCCCACTAACACCAGCCTGGCAGTCTCTCTTCCATTATCCAGCTAATTATGCACCAGAGAGAAATCCAAAGCTCCTTGCCTCAGAGCCTGGAAAGCAATCTATGGACATTACACCTGACCCCAGGAGCAGCCCAGGGTGGTGACAGACCTCCAGCCCCCACCTCCCAAGGCTGCAGCAGCCCAAGAGCCTAGGAACCGGTCGAGCGGTTTGGTCTCCTCCAGACTATTGTGCTGTTTATCTTCCCAGCTGTGGGGTTAGGCAGATGAAGAACAGAGACTGGAGGCCCCTGGGTCTCCTCCCTGGTTTCGAAAGGGAAGTTTCAGTGGAAACTTGTTCTGCAAGTTCCCAAGCCCAGGTGACCTCAGAGCTGCATTATCAGAGCTTTCTAAGGTAGGATACAGGTAGGTGGTGTGCACCGTCACGCCCCACTTCTCCAGAAAGCCTCCCTGTGGTTGATGGCCCAGAAGGCAGCCTAATACTCCTCTTCATCAGCCTTCCGACTCTCCCACACCTCTCACTGCCTTCAGTTGCTCTGTCCCTGCCACCTTTCTTCCCCTCTGCTTGATTCAGTGCCCTTTTCATTCCCCAGCTTAGCTCACCTATTGCCACGCACAACGGTCGATTAACTTCACGGCCGGGTTAACCTCCCTCTAGGGTCTCCTTCCTTTGCCTTGCTGGCCTGGTTCCCTTTCCTGCCTCTCTCCAGCTGTCTCTGTTCAGTGACCTTCAGCTGACTGTGATAGTTTTAGGCCATGCCTTTAAAATATTTCACAGATCTTGACCAGAAAGTAATAAAATGTAAATAAATCACTCTTGGGTGTAAAAAGGAAAACAAAGATTATTCTAACCAGTCCCATTGGAGAGATAGCTACCTAAAGATCTTGTTCCCAAAACCAATTTCTCTTCTCTTCTTCCTTCTTGGCTCTGGCAGAGATACTAACTTGCTTCTGCTTGACTTTGGCTGCATTGTTTTGGCTAAGTCTAACTTCTCCGCTCCTTTCTCTTGTCCCTTTTCTTTGTACAGGGGGGCGAGGGGGGGCAGGGAAGGAGAAGCTAGTAGCTTCCCACCACACTGCCTCTCTCAACCAGCAAGAGAGGCAGCAAAGCAGGATCAGGAGCTGCTGACTGGCTGCTCAGTAAAAGAAATCAGAAGCCAACGTGACTCCATGGAAAGCAACCTAAAGCACCACTCTGCCAGTGTGTGTCCTTCACTGTATCTGAGGAAGTATCTTTTCTCCAGGCAGTAGTGAGGCACCAGCCTTCAGGGTGTTTGGTAAAGGGCTCAACCCTTGGCTTTATTTGTTTCTTTCAGCTGGCAAAGGGTCAGGGAGGGCTTGTTCAACAGATCTCCTGACAGACCTCCGTCTCCAGATAGGCTCCAGGGAATGGCAGCGAGGAGAAGCAAAACACTTAATGAAGGAGAAAGGCTGCATCTGTTATTTAAACTAATTGTTTCCATAGGAAAATTACTTTTGTTGGGCTGTGCATCTGCAATTCAGATCGAACTCCCACAGCCCCCTCTGGAGAGAGAGCATGCCCAGAGGCACCAGCCAAGGCTGCTGTTACCTGCACGGTCTCGATGATCACAGAGAAGGAATTGTCCACGCAGTCCTTGGCAAATAGGTACTGACAAATGCCACTGAAGGTGAAATACTTGTTGTCAAAGCTTTTAAAATGGGACTGGCCAGTGATAGAGCACTCTCCTGGAAAATGCAGAAAGGCATTATTCACCCTGGTGCCAGCTGCAAGCAAAATCCTGCCCAACCCCTCCCCCACACCTTCCCGAGCCACCGAGGGGGAAGAGCGAGCCAGTGGAGCAGGTTGCACAGGGACAAAGTTCCTTGCAGACCAGAAAAGAACAGTGAGATGCTTATCTCACTGTTGATTCCTGTAAGTCATTACCAAGAGTAACAGAGGCACAGCCCCAAGCTGGTAAATCTCTTATAAATTGTGCTCAGGAGTTGGAATTGAGGCCTACAGAAAAAGTGTTTCAAAGGGAGGGTGACAAACATCACCAGACAGCTCAGGTCCTTGCACTGAAGTGGATTGGATCCTTCTGTAGTATAAACCTCAGTAGTCCCTGAAATTCAGTACAGTCACAGAATCACAGAGTGTTAGGGGTTGGAAGGGACTTCCAGTCCAACCTCCCTGCCAGAGCAGGATCACCTGTACCAGCTCACACAGGAATGCATCCAGGCAGGTTTGGAATGTCTCCAGAGAAGACTCCACCAGCTCCCTGGGCAGCCTGTCCCAACCCCTCACCATTCTCTCAGGAAAGAAGTTTTTCCTCATGTCCAACCTAAACCTCCCCTGGCACAGCTCAAACTCATTTCCTCTCATCCTGCTGCTGGTACTTGGGAGAAGAGACCAACACCAGCCTCACTCCAACCTCTTTCAGGCGTCTGTAGAGAGCAATAAGATCTCTCCTCAGCCTGCTCCAAACTGAACAACCCCAGCTCCCTCAGCCTCTACTCAGATGAATCCCTCCAAACCCCTCCCCAGCCTTGTTGCTCTTCTCGGGACACCCTCCAGCCCCTCAATGTCGTTCTTATCCTGTGGCACCCAGAACTAAACCCAGAAGTCAAGCTGTGGCCTCACCAGGGCTGAGCACAGGGGCACCATCATTTCCCTACTCCTGCTGGACACATTGGGTTTGGTACAGGCCAGGATGCTGTTGCCCTTCTCTGCCAATTTGGCATTCTGCTGGCTCATGTCCACCAGCCCCCTAGATCCTTATCCAGGAGGATTCTTTCCAGCCACTCTGCCCCAAGCCTGTAACATTGCTTGGAGTAGCTATGACCAAAGTGCAGGACCCATGGTCTTGTTAAACCTCATTCCATTAACCTGAGTCCATTGATTGAACCTGCAGAGCCTTCTCACCCTTGAGCAGATCAACACTCCTGCTTTATATAGAATAGAATAGAGTGGAGTGGAATGGAATGGAATGGAATGGAATGGAATGGAATGGAATGGAATGGTGGAATAGACCAGGTTGGAAAAGACCTTTGAGATCATCAAGTCCAACCTATCACCCAACACCATCTAACCAGCTAAACCATGGCACCAAGTGCCTCAGCCAGTCTCTTCTTAAACAGCTCCAGGGATGGTGACTCCACCACCTGCCTGGGCAGCACATTCTAATGGTAAATTACTCTTTCTGTGAAGAATTTCTTCCTAATCTCCAGCCTAAACCCCTCCTGAGAGGGAGCCTGAGACTGTGTCCTCTTGTTCTAGTGCGGGTTGCCTGGGAGAAGAGACCAACCCCCACCTGGCTACAACCTCCTTTCAGGTAGTTGGAGACAGCAAGAAGGTTTCCTCTGAGCTTCCTCTTCTCCAGGCTAAGCAACCCCAGCTCCCTCAGCCTCTCCTCATAGGACTTGTGCTCCAAACCCCTCCCCAGCTTTGTTGCCCTTCTCTGGACACGTTCCAGCAAGTCAAAATCTTTCCTAAACTGAGGGGCCAGATGCTAACTTGTTGAGGATGCCCCCAATCCCCACACCCAAGGAAGAATATCATGTGCAGAGATGGTCCCATGGCAAGCCAGGTAGGCAGAGACCTCCCTGTCCAGAACAAAATTCAGGTGCTAAGCCTACATTGGCAATCCACTGACAAAGGATGGAGAAAGGTTAAGTGTTTCAAGCTGGCAGGTGAGCCCTGGCTGTTATTCTCTCTTTACTGCCTTTGTGTAAGATGTAAGATCATCAAGTGGAAGTTTCCCTCTTCAACATACTATTCAGCATTAACTGCCTTAAACCAGCCTTTGCTAAAGCACAACCTTAGAGATTCTGAGGATTCCCCACCTTGCACAACACTGCTTTGCCCTAAGAGAATTCCAGCACCTGCTGTGTCTTCCCTTGTAGGGCAAGGTGGTTTGGTATTTACTACCTCACCCTGGAAAATCTACTTTCTGTTCAATGAAACTTGGACAAGTCTAAAACAAGGATTATTCTAGTCAGCTTCAGTGTCAGTTAACTGGCTGTCAGATAGGGGGAAGAGAATTAAAGAAAGTTTGATTTCCAGAGCATTCTCTGCAGCTAGGAACCAGGAGGACAGGATGGCAGCTTGCAGAGCTAGGCACTGCTACCCAAGACCCTTTGGCATTGCTCCTGGAAGGAAAATGTCTTTCCTGTGGCAAAGTCTCTTCTTATGGGTCCCTCTATCCACTCCATTTGGTGTAATGCATCCCATGAGACTTCCTGAAACCTCCTTCCTTCATAATTAATGTAATTATGGTATCAGCTTGAGAGCTTCTTGCTAGTCCTAGCCAGCTATTGCTCACTGGGTGACGCAGCACTGCCTTCTGAAGCACGGCATCCAGCTGGACACCCAGCCCAGCTTTGTCACCAAACTCACAGCTAGGCAGCTGTTCTTGCAAAGCAGTACTTCAAATTATCCCATGGACAAAAGCCTGCTGGTTCAGGCAACCAAACAGGGAAGAGTACCTGGTCCAAGAAACCCAGCAGTGTTTATCTCCCTGAAAGCCAGTCCTCTCAACAGACAGACCTTTATATCCTGGTGAAGTAAGTGATCAAAAGAGGAACCATTCTTCTCACCACACCATGTAGCCTAATGCCTGTCTTGTCTCACAACAAGAATTTAGAAGTACAATCCCATCTGGATTATACAATCATAGAATGGTCTGGGTTAGAAGGGACCTCCAACACCCAGTCCAACACCCTCTGCAGTCAGCAAGGGCATCCTCCACTAGATCAGGTTGCTCAGAACACTGTAGACCCTCACCTTGAATTTCTCCAGGGATGGGGCCTCAACTACCTTCCTGGGCAACCTGTTGCACTGTTTCACCACCCTCATGCTAAAGAACTTGTTCCTCACATCCAATCTAAATCTGCTCTTCTCTCACTTCAAACCCTTGCCCCTTGTCCTGTCACTGCAGACCTTTACAAACAGTCCCTCTGCAGCCTTCTTGGAGCTCCTTCAGGTTCCACCACCCTTCTGGTAAAGAACCTGTTCCTAACATCCAATCTAAATCTTCTCTAGTTTGAAGCCATTGCCCCTTGTCCTATCACTGCAGGCCTTTGTGAAGAGTCTCTCTCCATCCTTCATGTGGGATTGCACTGGAACAAGCAAGAACAAAGCCATTCACTTTTGGGGGGTGGAAAGGGTGAGATGTGAGTAGGAAGAAAGGAGGTAGGACTGACTTGTCAAAACCTGAAAAGAATAGAGCAAACATACCTGGGCATTCCCCGTTGCTACAGATCCAGGTGCCACGTCTACAGATGCTGGGAAACAGAGCATGACAAGTTAGGCAAGAGTGCAGGAGGTCAAACCCTCTGTTGTAACATTTTGCCTAAGTGATTAAAACACAAACTGCTGTTTCAGGCAAATTAAACCAATCCCTAACATCCTTTTCATCTCCCATAACCTCCTTCTTAAGTTGTCCATCCCTTATTAACATCATTCAACAGCAAGGGCTGGTAATGTGGGCTGGAATGGTTGCAAAACCCAGGTGTTCCTGTTTCCCCCCATCAAAGCTCTGTGTTAAACAGAATTTCACCACTGCTGGGGAAGGACTTGTAAATGGAGTGCTCAAGGTGTATCTGTTAATACAATATTTTCATAGGAAAACAAAGTTTCAGTCATCAAAGGATCATAGAATCATTTCAGCTGGAAAAGATCACAGAATCACAGAATCACCAAGGTTGGAAGAGACCTCAAGGATCATCGAGTCCAACCTGTCACCACAGACCTTATGACTAAACCAGGGCACCAAGTGCCACATCCAATCGCCTCTTGAACACCTCCAGGGATGGTGACTCCACCACCTCCCTGGGCAGCACATTCCAATGGCTAACAACTCTCTCTGGGAAGAACTTTCTCCTCACCTCCAGCCTAAACCTCCCCTGGTGCAGCTTGAGACTGTGTCCTCATGTTCTGGTGCTGGTTGCCTGGGAGAAGAGACCAACTCCCTCCTGGCTACAACCTCCCTTCAGATAGTTTTAGACAGCAATAAGGTCTCTCCTGAGCCTCCTCTTCTCCAGGTTAAATCTTTTAGATCTTTTAGACCCTTATTCAAATGTTTGAAGGGACCTCCACAGAATCACAGAATTAACGGGCTTGGAAGGGACCTCAAGGATCATCTAGTTCCAACCCCCCTGCCATGACCAGCACTGGCCACACCACTCCAAGTCACAGCCTCAAGTTCAACACAGAAGAGTGTTCCTTTAATTATTCCAGCCCTTGAAAAGCTTTTGTGAGGGCTCAGTTTATTGAGGATGGTAAATGAAGAGCTTATGGAATGATGTTCTCCACGGCAGTATCAAATCTGATTAACAGGAAGCATTTCCTAACAATAGAGTCTTATCAGGCAGCCCTGATCTCCTAAGAGCACTAAGGCTGAACAGTGTGGTCAAGCTCAAAGCTGCAAGACAGCTCCAGAAGAAAAAAAACACCAAAATGCTAATGCCAAAGTTATGGTTCTTACTCCATGACACATGGTGCAGATCATGAACAACTTCTCGTTAAGAGTGATGGTGCATGAACCTTTGTCTTCTGCATATGGTAGTCTTCACTGAGTCCTTCTTCTGTACTCTCATTGGAAACAGATGAGCATTTACACAGAAATTAATGATCCTATGGTCCTGCTCTGGCAGGGGGGTTGGACTCAAAGATCTTCAGAGGTCCCTTCCAACCCCTAACATGCTGTGATCCTGTGGTTCCCCTTCCTTTCTTCACGCAGCTAGCACTTGGGTCACAACAACCCCAAGCAACGCTACAGGCTTGGGGCAGCGTGGCTGGAAAGCTCTCTGGCAGAAAGGGACCTGGGGGTTCTAATGGACAAGCAGCTGAACATGAGCCAGCAGTGTGCCCAGGTGGCCAAGAAAGCCAATGGCATCCTGGTTTGCATCAAAAATGCTGTGTCCAGCAGGAGTAGGGAGGTGGTGGTCCCCTTGTACTCAGCTCTGCTGAGGCCACACACCTATTGTGTCCAATTTTGGGCACTTCAATACAGGAGAGATGTGGAGGTGCTGGAGCCAGTGCAGGGGAGGGCAAGGAAGCTGGGGAAGGGCCTGGAGAATAAATCTGATGAGGAGCAACTGAAGGAGCTGGGGATGGTTAGTTTGCAAAAGAGGAGGCTGAGGGGAGACCTCATTGCTCTCTGCAGCTACCTGAAAGGATGTTCTAAAGAGGCTGGTGCTGGTCTCTTCTCACAGGTAATTAGTGATAGAACAAGAGGGAATGGCCTCAAGCTGCCACTGGGTTTAGACTGACATTAGGAGAAAAATCTTCACAGCAAGGCACTGGAACAGGCTGCCCAGGGAGGTGGTTGAGTCCCCAAGCCTGGATGTGTTTAAAGGTGGTTTGGATGTGGTGCTTGGGGCTATGGTTTAGGAGTGAACCTTGTAGAGTAGGGTTCTGGGTTGGCCTTGGTGCTCCTGAGGGTCTTTTCAAACGTGAATGCTTCTGTGATTCTGTGATTCCACTTCAGGCTGGCACTCATGAGTAAAAGAAAAACCCTGAGCCATGCAGCTGGGAAGCTTCATTAGCTTTGCATGAAGTTCCAAGCTAACTCCTCTTGGAAAGAAACGGGATGTAGAGGTTAAATAAACGTAGGAAATCAAAACAAAGACACCACTGCTGACACTAACCAGACATGGGAACCTGCTGGTCAGTCTTATCCACAGGAAACAGGTAGCTCTGCACTGTTTGAAGGAGTATGACCCTCACATTGTTCTAGCAAATATCCCTTTAAAAGCAGAGCTGATTTTGTCTCTGTGAGCAGCTCGCTTCTCGGAAGGGACTAACATTTCAAGTAAGAGAGCAGCTCCCTTGCCAGTGAAAGATGTTTTAAAAGTAGAGGGAGGTTTCTAGAAAGAATAAAATCCTCTAAACCAAGTGGACAGTACTTATTGTCCAGTTCTGGGCCCCTCAGTTTAGGAAAGAGGCTGAGTTGCTGGAACGTGTCCAGAGAAGGGCAACAAAGCTGGGGAGGGGTTTTGGAACACAGCCCTGTGAGGAGAGGCTGAGGGAGCTGGGGTTGCTTAGCCTGGAGAAGAGGAGGCTCAGGGGAGACCTTCTTGCTGTCTACAACTACCTGAAGGGAGGTTGTAGCCAGGTGGAGGCTGGTCTCTTCTCCCAGGCAATCAGCACCAGAACAAGAGGACACAGTCTCAAGCTGTGCCAGGGGAGGTTTAGGCTGGATGTTAGGAGGAAGTTCTTCATAGAGAGAGTGATTGTCCATTGGAATGGTTTGCCCAGGGAGGTGGTGGAGTCACCATCGTTGGGGGTCTTTAGAAGGAGACTTGATGGGGTGCTTGGTACCATGGTTTAGTTGATTAAATTGTGTTGGGTGGTAGGTTGGCCTAGATGATCTTGAAGGTCTCTTCCAACATGGACTATTCTATTCTATTCTAGTCTATTCTAGTCTAGTCTAGTCTATTCCTATTCTATTCCTATTCTATTCTATTCTATTCTATTCTATTCTATTCCTATTCCTATTCTATTCTATTCTATTCTATTCTATTCTATTCTATTCTATTCTATTCTATTCTATTCTATTCTATTCTATAGCAACATAACCACACCAGAGCAGCACAGAGCTTACCATGAGTTGCAGTCCTGGGAGATGGTGAAGCCAGGAGGATAATGTTTTCCAGAGTGGATGCAGGAGCAGTCAGAGCTTTCAATGCAGTGTTCCCCATCAAGAAGCTTCCCCTCTGGATAAATCAGGTGGTAGCAGATACAGATGCCACACACACAGGGACACAAACATAAAGACAATAAGATTTACTAGATCAGGCAAGACTTCACATGCGCTATTATCCACAGTTAGACAGCAGGGAAAAAAGAGGCCAAAAAGCCTCACAGGGGCTGGTGTCTACTTTCCTTCTGGTGCTACTTCTCCCTCAGATGTACTGAGCAGAGCACTGCTGGTGCTCTCAGAAGAGCTATTTGCTTAGCACGTGCAAAACACACACATTGGAGCATACAAGTCAGTCAGGGTTGATTAGAGTTGGTCTAGAAAGCTGACTGTTGAAAAAATGCAAGCAGCTCCATGACTGCAGTCAGGGATGCCCAGACAGGTTTTGTAGTTGTTGTAAGAGGACAGGAGACAAAGTAGGGAATGAAATATATATATATATATATATATTGTTGCATAAATGTTCAGCAGAAAGGGTCTGAAAGAATCTGAAAGAAACATTATCATATGGAGCTGTGGCTTCTCTTCTCAGCTCCTGCTAAGAAAGAGGAAGAGCCAACTTCCCAACTTGGATCTGGCTACTGAGGTTTCCCTATTACACAGCTAGAGCTATCTACTCTACTAATATCTAATATCTTCTATCTACTAATACTAAATACTACTAAATACTACTAAATACTACTAAATACTACTAATACTACTAATACTAATACTAAATACTAATACTAAATACTAATATCTAATCTACTATGCAATTTCTCTTAGAAGGGCAAATGGAGGTATAGAGGAGTTACAAGACTCGTTGGAGATTGAACTACAAGCTAGTAATAGAAGAAAGAACAAGTTCCTTTCTCTGAGACCCCCATGTTGAGAGGTAGTTGGCATTCCTTTGTTTTTAAAAGAGCTGCTGTGGCAAAACATTTTGTTTGATGAAAACTCCTTTCCCTCCTCTTTGAGGGACTCCTTCCAGTTGCCTGCAGAGATTTTGTCCCTTTGTCCTGGCATCAGCAGCCACCACCGACAAGGTAAGGCCTCTTTCTCCCATTCTTCCCACAGACCTTCCTGGGAAGATCTTTGCTGTGAGAAAATCCTTTCAGTGAGAGGTATTCAAAACAAGATCTGAGAATTTAGGAGTGTTGTAAGCTCTCCAGAGAGCAAAAGACAACAGATTATCCACTTTTTTTCCTGGCAGTTCTAACTTCACTTACAGCAATTAAAGTAACTGTGGTGGTGCTGCATTTAAGGAATAACATCTGAGACGTTGCCGAACAGATCCTTGCACTCTTAGAGCACTGGAGGGAACCAAAGTGAAGGTCTAATCCTCATCCTAACCCCCAAATCCCTCTGTCAGATCCTCCTGGTTCTCCATGACAAAGAAAAGAAAGAAAGAAAGAAGGAAAGAAAAGAAGGAAAGAAAGAAAGAAAGAAAGAAAGAAAGAAAGAAAGAAAGAAAGAAAGAAAGAAAGAAAGAAAGAAAGAAAGAAAGAAAGAAAGAAAGAAAGAAAGAAAGAAAGAAAGAAAGAAAGAGAAGAGAAAAGAGAAGAGAAGAGAAGAGAAGAGAAGAGAAGAGAAGAGAAGAGAAGAGAAGAGAAGAGAAGAGAAGAGAAGAGAAGAGAAGAGAAGAGAAGAGAAGAGAAGAGAAGAGAAGAGAAGAGAAAGAACAAGGAATAAAACCTCTCTTCCTGCAGTTGTCTCAAATACAACAGCGAAGGAAGACTGTGGTGATTGGGCTCCCCCCTGCCCATGAAGCTAATCCAGTCTCCTGTAGGAGAACTCAATAGGTGAACTCCTTCATCTAAATCATGAGGAGCTCTGGAATTACAGTGTGAGCTCTCCACACACTGGTTCTCTGCAAGGAACTCCTTCAGTGTATGCTCTGTTCCTTCTTTCTGTCTCTGGATGCTTCTCACCAAAAGCAATTCAGCGGGGATCTAAAAGCGTCAGCGGTGAGCAGCCCCTCACCCAGAATGGCACTCCTGGAGTGTTAGATGGTGCTGATTTTCACAGTAGCATTTACTCTTTAGCTGGCTCTGAAAAATGGCCCTTTCATGAAGTGAGCATCCAGGCACTATAGAAGCTGGTTTATTTTAGGCCACGGTCCCAGCAAAAAAAGAGAAGAGTATCTGACTTGAAGACAGTTTAAGGGAAGACACAGCTTTCCTTCTTCTAAATCAAATAGGTAGCAGCACTGCCAAGTGTTTCTCTGTAAATAACCCAATCAATAAATTACCAGGGCAGCTGCAGCCATCAACACATTGTCCGTGACACACTTCATTGATATTCAGGCTCTGGCAGGTTCTGGCACAAGGGGATACACATTCCTTATATTCCATGCCAGCTGGACAACTTGGCCCTGAAATGATTAAAAGAAATTAGGAATGTAAAATCCTTGATAATGCTTCAATAAATCCCTTAATTATCAAAGGCTGAACCATGGAGACACCAATAAAAAGAAAATAAAAAGGTCACATCCTCGTTTAGCCAATGACTTCTTTTGCAGAAGCAGAACATTTACCAAACCCTCCATTTGCTGCAGTATCATCTGTCAGGTTGCACAGCAACTCCTAGAATCACAGAATCAACCAGGTTGGAAAAGAACTCAGAGATCATCAAGTCCAACCTGTCACCCAACACCTCATGACTAAACCATGGCTCCAAGGGCCACATCTAATCCCCTTCTGAACACCTCCAGGGATGGTGACTCCACCACCTCCCTGGGCAGCACATTCCAATGGCCAATCTCTCTTTCTGTGAAGAACTTCCTCCTCACTTCCAGCCTAAACCTCCCCTGGTGCAGCTTGAGACTGTGTCCTCTTGCTCTGGTGCTGGTTGCCTGCGAGAAGAGACCAACCCCCACCCTTCAGGTAGTTGTAGAGAGCAAGAAGGTCTCCCCTGAGGCTCCACTTCTCCAGGCTAAGCAACCCCAGCTCCCTCAGCCTCTCCTCACAGGGCTCTGCTCCAAACCCCTCCCCAGCTTTGTTGCCCTTCTCTGGACACCTTCCAGCAACTCAACATCTTTCCTAAACTGAACGGCCCAGAACTGGATACAGGACTCAAGGTGTGGCCTAACTGGTGCTGAGTCCAGGGCAGAATGACTTTCCTGCTCCTGCTGGCCACACTGTTCCTGATGCAGGCCAGGATGCCACTGGCCTTCTTGGCCAATGAGATTAAAGCCAATATCTTTGCTAATAAACTGAGTCACAGAAAAACAGAAACATTCAGGTTGGAGGAGACCCTCAGGATCACCAAGCCCAACCAATAACCCTACTCTAAAGGGTTCACCCCTAAACCATATCCCCAAGCACCGCATCCGAAAGTCTAAATTACTAAGACCAGGCACATAGAATCATAGAATTGTTAGGGTTGTAAGGGACCTCAACGATCATCTAGTTCCAACCGCCCCGCCATGGGCAGGGACACCTCACATTAGAGCAGGTTGCCCAGAACCACATCCAAACTAGCCTTAAAAACCTCCAGGGATGAGGCTTCCACCACCTCCCTGGGCAACCTGTGCCAGTGTCTCACCACCCCCATGGGGAAGAACTTCTTCCTAACATCCAACTTGAATTTCTAGTTGTACTCCATTCCCCCTAGTCCTACCATTACCTGACACCTTAAAAAGTCCCTCCCCAGCTTTTTTGTAGCCCCCTTCAGATACTGGAAAGCCACAATAAGGTCTCCTTGGAGCCTTCTCACATCAAGAACAATCAAACACAGGGACTATTTTTGCACTAATGTCAAAGTAGTTTGCACAGACAAGCATGTTCTCTACAGCTAAATTATGCAGCTACTCCAATCATTTGTGAAATTACACTGGTTTGTGTCTCCAGAGGCAACTGGGAGACAGTTAAAACCCTGAAATCCCATCTTTATTCCAGAAAACTGCCAGCCCAGGAAAACAGCCATCCTGCGGTGTCTTCACCACTGTCATTATGTAAGCTGGGCCATTAGGCAAGCACACATTGACAGCCCTTCCTTCATTCTCATGCATGGACATACCCCACAAGCCTGTGTGGGAGTGGAGTGGGAAGGAAAGATTAGAGCCTGCCCTTTACCAGTAAAACCTCTACTGAAGGAGGTGGGAAGATAACAGAGGAGCAGTTTTGTTCTCTGAGGCTCCAGAGCTTGAGGACTAGCTTGCACTAGTACACTGTGGCCAGCACTAGAAGCCTTCCAATGCAGCAGAGTATTTGGAATAGAATAGAATTAACCAGGTTGAAAAAGACCTTTGAGATCATCAGGTCCAACCTATCATCCAACACCATCTAATCAACTAAACCAGGGCACCAAGCACCCCATCCAGTCTCTTCCTAAACACTTCCAGTGATGGTGACTCCACCACCTCCCTGGGCAGCACATTCCAATGGCCAATAACTCTTTCTATGAAGAACTTCTTCCTAACATCCAGCCTAAACCTCCCCTGGTGCAGCTTGAGACTGTGTCCTCTTGTTCTGGTGCTGGTTGCCTGGGAGAGGAGACCAGCCCCCACCTGGCTACAACCTCCCTTCAGGCAGTTGTAGATGGCAATTTGATGCCTCTCATGCAACTATCATTATCTTCTGAGAAAGTATCATAAACAAGACGAATCAGAGAATTATAGAATGGGTTAGGTTGGAAGCAACCTCCAAAAGTCATCCAGTTCAACCCCTTTGCAGTTAGCAGGGATGTCCTCCACTAGATCAAGTTTCCCAGAGCCCTGTCCAGCCTCACCTTGAATATCTCCAGGGATGGGTCCTCAAATACTTCCCTGGGTAAGCTGTTCCTGTCTTCCATCACCCTCTTGCTAATGAACTTGTTCCTAACATCCAATCTAAATCTCCTCTTCTCTAGTTCGAAGCCATTGCCCCTCATCCTGTCACTGCAGGTCTTTGTAAACAGTCTCCATCTTTCTTGTAGGTGCTCCTTCACATATTGGAAGGCTGCTATTAGGTCTGCCTGGAGCCTTCTCTTCTCCATGCTGAACAGCCCCAGCTCCCTCAGCCTGTCCTTGTAACAGAGCTGATCCAGCACCCTGATCATTTTCATGGCCCTCCTCTGGACCTACTCCATCAGGCCCATGTCCTTCCTGTGTTGAGGGCTCCAGAGCTGGAGCTCCTGATGTCATAGCAAGCCACTTCTCTTTTCCCTGACTCAGAAAAAACTTGTGAAGTTCAGGGTTAGAAGTGAGCCCTGAAATTCTCAGGAGCAGTTCACCTCATTCATGGCTTTAGTTAGACTTAGAGACAGACCTATCAAAAACAGGTTCTCTAGCTTGCACCCTGAGCAAGAAGATGTGTTTTCATCAGATTGCTTTTAGAAGTCCCAGGTTGAGAGAGTTGGGGTAGTGCAGCCTGGAGAAGAGAAGGCTCCAGGAAGACCTTAGAGCAGCCTTCCAGTACCTGAGGAAGGCTACAAAAAAGCCAGAAAAGGACTTTTCACAAGGGCTTGTAGTGATATGACAAGAGGGAATGGATTTAAGTTGAGAAGAGCAGATTTAGGTGGGAGATTAGGAAGAAATTCTTTACAGTGAGGGTGGGAACACACTGGAACAGGCTGCTCATAGATGTCCCTTCCCTGGAGGTGTTCAAGTTCAGATTGGATGAGGCCTTGAGCAGCCTGGTCCAGTGGACCCCCTCATGGTAGGGGGGTTGGAACTAGGTGGTAGTTCAAGTCCCTTCCAACCTAAGCCATTCTATGAATCTATGAATCCCTTGAATAAGTGCTTGGCAGAATCTTCCTGCCCTAACCATAACCTGAAGGCAGAGTTTTCTTCTGTGATGCCCAAAGGTAGCATCTTTTTCACCAGAGGAAAAATACTGTCAGTACCAATCATCCAGTTATCCCATGAAATCAGTTTACAGAGACATCCTGGGAAAATGATCCTTCCTGTGCAATGTAAACACAGGAGAAAAATCATTGAGCTAATGACATTAGGTGATTGATTTACTCATTTCTGTGGTCATGTATTTCATTGGGGTTCTCCAGTGGAGCTAGAAGTGCATAGCAGTGCTGGCTGCAAACATGACCTTTCCTCTATAAACACAACCCATGTGAGTCCAGCTATGCACTTCCTTGTTACAAAACCTCAGCAGAGATGCAATCAGAACCTCTGACCTCAGCAACCTTGGGCTAATAAAGGCAGCATTTCAAGGTGCAATCAGCATCTGTAGCCTACACATCCTCAGGCTTAAGAAAATCAACAGGGATTTTTATTTGTAGAATGGTTTAGGCTGGAAGGGACCTTCAAGATCACCCAGTTCCAACCCCCTGCCATAGGCTGGGACACCTGCCACCAGAACAGGTTGCTCAAGTCCTCACCCAAGCTGGCCTTGAACACCTCCAGGGAGGATGCATCCACAGCTTCCCTGGGGAACCTGTTCCAGTGTCTCACCACCCTCAGTGTAAAGAATTTCTTCCTACTTTTCAGTCTAAATCTGCCCTCCTCAAGCTTCAATCCATTCCCTCTCATCCTATTACTACAAGCCCTCGTCAAATGTCCCTTCCTGGCTTTCTTACACTGGAAGGCTGCTCAAAGGTCTCCCCAGAGCCTTCCTTTCTCCAGGCTGAACGACTCAACTCCCTCAGCTTGGAGGTTCTCCAGCCCTCTGATCACGTCTGTGACCTCCTCTGGCCATGCTCCTGCAGCTCCATGCCACTCTTACAATAATACAATAGAGAGAGATATACAATACAATACAAAAGAGACCTTCAAGATCACCGTGTCCAAGCCATCAACCAATCCAACCCACCCAAACAACTACACCATGGCACCAAGCACCCCATCAAGTCTCCTCCTGAACACCTCCAGTGATGGTGACTCCACCACCTCCACGGGTAGCCGATTCCAATGGGCAATCATCCTCTTATGCTGGGACATCAGAATTGGAAGCAGTACTGCAGGTAGGGTCTCAGTAGAGCAGAGGGATAGGTTCCCCTCCCTGTCCTGCTGCCCTCCCTGCTTTGGCTGCAGCCCAGCACACAGCTGCCTTCTGAGCTGTCGGTGATCATTACTGGCTCATGTGGAGTTTGTCACAAACTGACACCTCTAAGTCCTTCTCCTCCAGACTGCTCTGGAGCATTTTAATTTCAATGTAATTGGTTCAGGTAAATAAAGATGAAGCCATTGTCTTTATGAGAAAATGTCAAGGGGAGTGTATCATGAGGATGCTGACTTGGGAGTGAAGGCTGGATAACCCAGCATATCTCAGCCATATGTGAAGTAGCTCCTGAACATCCTGTCTATTCCATTATGTACCAATTAAGTCTTCACTGACTTCATAAATCATAGTGAGAGAGATGTAACAGCTCAGGCTCTTCCTCATATATGCTTCAAATAATCCTGCCTTAGGGATAGAAGTGTGGCCAGCAGGTCAAGGGAGGTGATTCTCCCCCTCTATTCAGCTCTGGTGAGACCCCACCTGGAGTATTGCATCCAGTTCTGGAGCCCCTAATACAAGGGGATATGGAGGTGCTGGAAAGTGTCCAGAGAAGGGCCATGAGGAAGATCAGAGGGCTGGAGCACCTCTCCTGTGAGGACAGACTGAAGGAGTTGGGGCTGTTCAGTCTGGAGAAGAGAAGGCTCCGAGGTGACCGCATTGTGGCCTTCCAGTATCTGAACGGGGCTGCAGGAAGGCTGGGGAGGGACTTCTCAGGATCTCAGGTAGTGATAGGAGTAGGGGGAATGCAATGAAGCTGGAGGTGGGGAGATTCAGGCTGGATGTGAAGAGGAAGTTCTTCCCCATGAGAGTGGTGAAGCCCTGGAATGGGTTGGCCATGGAGGTGGTTGAGGCCCCGTCCCTGGAGGTGTTTAAGCCCAGGCTGGATGAGGCTCTGGCCAGGCTGATCTAGTGTGGGGTGTCCCTGCCCATGGCAGGGGGGTTGGAACTAGATCATCCTTGTGGTCCCTTCCAACCCTGACTGATTCTATGATTCTGTGATAACTTAGAGAAAAAGGTAGGTAATGAACAGCTGAAAGGGGGAGCAAATAAAGGCCCTTCAGAAAAATCAAAGTGAGAGACACTTCAGATTGTAATCAACATCCTAAAAGTGCAGTAGTTGTTCCTAGCTACAGAACAGAGAGCTACCAGACAACTGTGATCTCGTGTGGCATAAGGCACTTAGGAATAAACCTGTCAGCTTACTGCATGAGCTCTCTTCAGGCCACCCATCCAGAATCACTCCTTGATGAGCACAGCTCCTTGCATAGTCAAGGAACACTGAGCAATGACAGTCCATGTGCTGTCTACAGGAGCAGACCTCTCTCTCACACAGCTCGATGTATGGCTCTGGATCGACTTGATGGTGGCAGCGGGAGAAGGTCAAAGATGTTCTTAACAGCTGGCAGGTTTCCATGACACCCTGCACAACAAGTGAAGAACAAAGGGGAGAGAGAGAGAGAAAAGGCACAAAATGAGTTCCTGTAAGTCTCAAGAAGAAGGGAGAAAACCCAGATCTTTTTCCAAGCACAGTCAACCCTGTTGTTAAATAACATCATAGTCTGGGCAACCTGACTTAGTTGAGCATGTCCCTGCTTGCTGTAGAGGGGGTTGGATTATCATAGAATCATAGAATTGTCAGGGTTGGAAGGCACCTCAAGGATCAACTAGTTCCAGCCCCTCTGCCATGGGCAGGGACACCTCACACTAGAGCAGGTTGCTCACAGCCAAAACCAGCCTGGCCTTAAAGACATCCAGGGTTGAGGCTTCCACCACCTCCCTGGGCAACCTGTGCCAGTCTCTCACCACCCTCATGGGGAAGAACTTCTTCCTAACATCCAATCTGAATCTACCCATTTCTAGTTTTGTTCCATTCTCCCCTAGTCCTATCACTCCCTGACACCCTAAAAAGTCCCTCCCCAGCTTTCTTGTAGCCCTCTTCAGATACTGGAAGGCTACAATAAGGTCTCCTCAGAGACTTCTCTTCTCCAGACTGAACAACCCCAACTCCCTCAGTCTGTCCTCATAGGAAAGGTGCTCCAGCCATCTGATCATCCTTAACGTCTGAAACACCCTCATGGCATGAAACACCCCTAGTGTGAAGCTCCATTTTATAAGAACAAGCATATTAAAGTACCTCTGTGTAGATACCTGTGTGGTGAATAAATGGATGTAGCTCACTGCTGACTCCTGATTATTATACTATTTAACTACATGGTGGTACATGAGACACTGGCACAGGTTGCCCAGGGAGGTGGTAGAAGCCTCATCCCTGGAGGTTTTTAAGGTCAGGCTGGATGTGGCTCTGAGCAACCTGATCTAGAGTGAGGTGTCCCTGCCCATGGCAGGGGGGTTGGAACTGGATGATCCTTGAGGTCTCTTCCAACCCTGACAATTCTGTGATTCTATGCAGAAACACATCAGTTAGCAAATGGAGTGAAGCAAAGAACTGTGTCCTCCTCAGGTGTGCTGGGTTGAAATTAGCCCCCAGCATAAAATTGCCAGACCAGCTCAGTTGGAAAGCAAATGAAGCTGTATTTACAAGCACCACTACAATCTAGAAATATGGAATGCAAAGATTATGTCCAAAATACACAATATTTACATGTATTTATAATTTACAAACACAAGAACCCCGCCCAGGACAAAACCAGGGGGTTACCAACAGCTTCCCCCTCACTGCTCCCTTCTGCCCTGTACAAAGCACAAGAGAGACAAAGAGAGAGCTGCTGTTAGTACTTAACCACAGCAAAGAGCACTGCCAAGGTCAGCAAGCCAGCAGAAGCACCAGATAGCATCTGCTAGAGCTAAGGAACTGAAAAGAGAATTAATTTACACAAGTAACCTCATGTTATTTTTTCAGACCACTGGGATTATTTGGACCTTACTCTTATTTTCCTCTTTCCATCCAATGGCCATTTATTTACATTCTGCTACTTTTCTGCTCAATCTGTGGCCTAAAACTGCCACACCAGGGAAGAGCCAGACAGTGTCTGGAATACCAGGAAAACAGAGAGATAAGGAAGAGGAGAAACTTACAGCTGAGGTAGTTAAGAAGAAGAAGAAGAAGGAAAGAAATAGTGACCAGACCCACTTTTAGATAATGAGTGAAAGATCAAGGCTGACTCAAATTCAAGGAATCAAATGTGTCTCCCACTTCTGGCCACGTGCTCCTGTCTGTCCTGCTGGCTTGCCCAATGCACAACAGCTTGATTTCACTCAGATAAAAGGCAGAAGAGAAACCAAAACACAGCAAATAAAAACCCAGGGAAGAAAAGCAATTTGTTCTGCTCTTGTTCTGCTGGCACAATAGCAGCTTAGTGTGAGGAGAGGACTGCACGGTGAGGTGGAAACAGGGTGCCAAAACCTCTCCTTTCAGACAGCAGCAAGCCAAGATGAAACTTTGCTCTGCATGAAACAAAACCTAAGGAATTCTCCCCCTGTACTCAACTCTGGTTTGGCCACACCTTGAGTCCTGTGTCCGTTTCTGGGCCCCTCAGTTTAAGAAGGACATTAAGACACTTGAACGTGTCCAGAGAAGGGCAACGAGGCTGGTGAGAGGCCTTGAGCACAGCCCTGTGAGGAGAGGCTGAGGGAGCTGGGGTTGCTTAGCCTGGAAAAGAGGAGGCTCAAAGGAGACCCTTATTGCTCTCTCTAGCTTCCTGAAGGGAGGTTGTAGCCAGGAGGGGGTTGGTCTCTTCTCCCAGGCAACCAGCACCAGAACAAGAAGACATAGTCTCACGCTGTGCTAGGGGAAGTTTAGGCTCAAAGTAAGGAGAAAGTTCTTCACAGAGAGAGCTGTTAGCCATTAGAATGTGCTGCCCAGGGAGGTGGTGGAGTCACCCTGGAGGTGTTCAAGAGGGGATTGGACGTGGCACTTGGTGCCATGGTTTAGTAGTCATGAGGTCTGTGGTGACAGGTTGGACTTTAGTTGATTAGGTGGTGTTGGATGATGGGTTGGACATGATGATCTCGAAGGTCTTTTCCAACCTGTTCTATTCTATTCTATTCTTGATGATCTCTGAGGTCTTTTCCATCCTTACTGATTCTATGACTCTATGAAAACTTAGTTTCTGGCTAAGTTCTCCTTTGATGGTTCCCAAATACTTTCTTTGAAGCATGCATTACATCATAGGCAGTAAGGCTGAGGTTCTCACTGCAGATTTCTGAAAGGATGACCTGAGTTTAGATAAGGGGAAAATTTCTTCTCTCTGATAATCCTTGCACAAACAGCTAAAGCACAGCTTTATTCTCCTAATAATTGGTGATGGTTAGAAAAAATCTGAAGGGGACCTCCAAGAAGGCTGCAGAGGGACTGTTTGCAAAGTCCTGAAGTGACAGGATGAAGGACAATGGTTTGAAATGAGAGGAGAGCAGATTTAGATTGGACATGAGGAACAAGTTCTTTAGCATGAGCATGGTGGAACACTTGAATGGGTTGCCCAGGAGGCCCCACCCCTGGAGACATTCAAAGTCATGCTTGACAAGGCTCTGAGCAACCTGCTCTAGTGGAGGATGTCCCTGCTGCAGTCTTCTTGGAGGCCTCCTTCAGCTACTGGAAGGCCACTATGAGGTCCTACCCTCAGGGTGGAAGTTACAACAGAAGCAGCCAAAGAAGCTCTTAGAGCAGCACTTCAAGGTGAAAGTGGTATAATGAAAAGTGAACTAAGAAGCATGCAGAGGATGAGCAGTGTAGCAACTCCTGGATCAAAGTCTTGATGCAGATGCTGTCAAATGCAATAGAAGAGCAGTATATGCAGTGAATCCATTAACAACTTTTCTTAATAAGGTAATATCCTTGTTAAAAAGGTAATAAAATTAAACTGCAATATTGCAACAGAACTCAGCCTCTGTGTATTCCACTGAACATTACAAGTGGTAGAAACCATCTTTTATGGCCATGTGTATGACGAGTAAATGTTAGATGTGAAAGTGCCTTCCTGAAGACGGAGATTCCACACAGGGAAAAAACAACCCACAGCATCTCCTCCCTGCCCCCCCCCCCCCCCCCCCCCCCCATATTGTTCTTTAGTCTTGGGCTTGGGTTGAGGATACCTCTGAAGAAGGAGGCTTGAGGGTGCTGGTTGATGAGAAGCTCCCCAGGAGCCAGCAGTGTCCTCATGCAGCCCAGCAGGCAGCTGTGTGCTGGGCTGCAGCCAGAGGAGTGTGGCCAGCAGGGCAGGAGAGGGGATTCTGCCCCTTGACTCTGCTCTGCTGAGACCCCCACCTCCAATCCTGCCTCCAGTTCTGGTGTCCTCAGCATAACAAGGTCACAGAGCTGTTGTAGCAAGTCCAGAGGAGGCCACAAAGATGATCCATGGACGTAGTACCTCTGCTATAAGGACAGACTGAGGGAGCTGGGATTGTTCAGCCTGGAGAAAACTCGGGGGGACCTTAGAGCTGCCTTCCAATACCTGAAGGGCTCCAACAGGAAGGCTGCAGAGGGACTTTTCACAGAATCACAGAATCAACCAGGTTGGAAGAGATCTCTTCTCATGAGGGTGTCTAGCAACATGACAAGAGGGAATGGTTTGAAGCTGAAGGAGAGCAGGTTTGGACTGGATCTTAGGAAGAAGTTCTTGAGTACAAGGGTGATGAGACTCTGGAACAGGTTGCCCAGGGAGGCTGGGGATGCCTCTTCCCTGTGGGTGTTCCAGGACAGGTTGGGTGAGCCCTTGAGCAGCTGAATCTAGTTGAGAGATGTCCCTGTGCATGGTGGGGAGGTTGGAGGAGATTATCTCTGTGGTCCCTTCCAACCTAAGCCATTCTGAGATGATACTATGGAATAACAACGTACCTAATGACTGAGCTCCAGGTGATTAGCCATAAACCAAGTGATGTGCATTAGAAAGCAAAAAAGCAGTTAATTTTCTCTATGTAAACATCTTTTTGCCATTCAAAGTGCTCCAAATTGTTCCTGTGGAATTGCAGCTGAAATTGTCACACTTTTTAGATGTATCTCAAGGTCTGGATTAACTAATGGGCATAAGGTGAAATATGGCTAAATCCAAACAGTTACCAAGCACAACAAAAAACTTTCACCACCAGGGTGGTCAAAGACTGGAATAAGTGTTCAGGGAGGCTGTGGAGCCACCACTCTGGGAGATATTCAAAACATGAATAGATAAGGACCAAAGCAATCTGAGCTAGGACGGCCTGGTTGCAATCAGGAGGTTGGACTAGGTGGACAAGAGCAAGAGGACACAGTCTCAGGCTGTGCCAGGGAAGGTATAGGCTGGATGTTAGGAAGAAGTTCTTCCCAGAAAGAGAGTTTGGCCATTGGAATGTGCTGCCCAGGGAGGTGGTGGAGTCACCATCCCTGAAGGTGTTTAGGAAGAGACTGGATGAGGCACTTGGTTTAGTTGATTAGATGGTGTTGGGTGATGGGTTGGACTTGATGATCCTGAAGGTCTTTTCCAACCTGGTGAATTCTATTCTAAATGGCCTCCAGTGGTGTCTTCCGACTTAAACCTTTCTGTGAATTCCTTATTTTTGTTTATCCTTTCTTCAAAACTCAATGGTCAGGCTGAATTGCATTCAGTTTTGGGGTCCCCAGTTTAAGAGGGACAGGGATCTGCTGGAGAGAGTCCAGTGGAGGGCTATGAGGATGATTAAGGGACTGGAGCACTGTCTGATGAGGAGAAGCTGAGGGACCTGGGGCTTTTCAGTCTGGAAAAGAGAAGACTTAGAGGGGGTTTAACAAATGTTTATAAATATCTGAGAGCTGGGGGTCAGGAGGGAGGGGACAGGCTCTGCTCACTTGCTCCCTGGGATAGGACAAGGAGCAATGGATGTAAGCTGCAGCACAGGAGGTTCCACCTCAACACAAGGGGGAACTTCTTTACTGCAAGGCTCACAGAGCACTGGAAGAGGCTCCCCAGAGAGGTTGTGGAGTCTCCTTCTCTGGAGACTTTCAAGGCCTGTCTGGATGCATTCTTCTGTGACCTGAGCTGGATTGTATGGTCCTGCTCTGGCAGAGGGGTTAGACTCGATGATCTCTTTGGGTCCCTGCCAACCCCTGACATCCTGTGATCCTGTGAACTAAAAGTGATCTTTGTTCTTTAGTTCAGGGGACAATGCACACACAGGGTGAGCAACAGGTATTGGCAGGCTCACCCATTGCTGTAACATTCCTGCTTACAGAACAACAGTCCTGGAAGCAGCTCTACACAGATACCAAAATATCACAGAATCACAGAAACATTCAGGCTGGAAAAGACCCTCAGGATCACCAAGCCCAAACAAGAACCCTACTCTACAAGGTTCCCCCTGAACCAGATCCCCAAGCACCACATCCAAACCACCTTAAAACACATCCAGGCCTGGGGACTCAACCACTTCCCTGGGCAGCACATTCCAATGCCTGACCACTCTTGCCATGAAAAAAACTTTCCTAATGTCCAGTCTAAACCTACCCAGTGGCAGCTTGAGGCCATTCCCTCTTGTTCTGTCAAAACTCAACAGACCAGGAAGCAAAGCCCCAAGCTGAAACAGTACTTAAGGTACAGGTAGCAGACCTGACTGCAGCATCCAAAATAAAGGTGACAGTCTTGCAACTTCTCCCTTGGCTTCTGCAGGAGCCCTGTGCTGGTTCTTTAAATGGGTTGGCAATGTCCTGGCACTCACAGCCTGTAGCAACCACAAACTTGATGACCTCCTTTCTGCCTCAGTCCCAACACAGAGCTGTAGGTGGAATTTTCTGCATTCTTTCCATTTCTGTGGCATTGCTTTCTGCTGCTGCACGAACTGCATTTGCCTGCTCCTTAACATTTGCCATTAGGGAGGTACAACCTAAAAACTAACAGTTTCACAGGTTGCATTGGGCTGGAAGGGACCCTCACAGGTCATCCTGTCCATCCCCTCTGCAGTCAGCAGGTTGGACTTGACGATCTCAAAGGTCTTTTCCAACCTGGTTTATTCTATTCTATTCTATTCTATTCTATTCTATTCTATTCTATTCTATTCTATTCTATTCTATTCCATTCTATTCCATTCCATTCCATTCCATTCCATTCCATTCCATTCCATTCCATTCCATTCCATTCTATTCTATTCTATTCTATTCTATTCTATTCTATTCTATTCATCTCCAACCAGAGCAGGCTGCCCAGGGCTGCATCCACTCTGATCTTGAATGTCATCATGGACAAGGCCTCAGCCACATCCCTGGGCAACCTGTCCCTGTATTTCACCACTCTCATTGTGCAGAACTTCCCCCTGATGTCCAACCTAAATCTCCCCTGCTCCAGTTTCAACCCATTGTCCCTCACCCCATGGCTACAAGCCCTTCTAAACAGTCCCTCTCCAGCCTTCCTGTAGGTCCCCTTCAGATATTGAAATGGAGCTCTAAGGTCTCCCCAGGGCCACCTTCTCTCCAGCCTGTCCTCACAGAGGAGGTTCTGCAGCCCTTAGATCACATTTGTGGCCCTCTTCTGGACCCTCTCCAGCAGTCCCATGACCTTCTTACGCTGGGGCACCAGAACTGGAGGCAATGCTGCATGTGGGGTCTCAGCAGAGCAGAGGGGCAGAATCCCCTCCCTGTGCTGCTGCTCTCCCTGCTTTGGCTGCAGCCCAGCACACAGCTGCCTTCTGGGCTGCCAGCAACCATTGCTGGCTCATGGGGAGTTTGTCAGCAACTGACACTCCCATGTCCTTCTCCTCCAGACTGCTCTGGAGCCACTCCTCACCCAGCCTGGATTTGTGCTGGGGATTGCCTGACCCAGGTGCAGGACCTTGCACTTGGCCTGCTTGAACTTCATGAGGTTGCACCTTGCAAAGAAGTCAGAAATCTTCTGTCCAAGGATGCTATTGTGGGATACAGAGAGGGCAAAGAAAACCACAGATCTACCCTGAGTGGGGGGGACAGAAGGGATGCACTGAACCAAAGCTGTTGTTTTCCTCACTTAGCAGCTGATTGCCCGGCAGGGAAGGAGGCTGAGAGATGGAGGAGATTTACATTCCTGAAGCTGAAGCAAATAAACAAAGCAGACCATTAAGAAGCCCTGCATTCTTCAGGGGGACTGGTTTGGCTGGATTTCTATTAATAGCACTGTGCTTATTCTTGCACAGTGAATACATTAAGCCAACTTTAAATGCTGTGAGATCATGAGCTCACATGAGGCAGAAGATAATTTCACCTAGTTTGTGAGAGAGCAAATGTTATCCCACAAAACCACCCATTTTTAACACAATCTGTATACAAGTCACAACTGATGCAGCCTGCCCATCAGACAGGCAGGGCTTCACCCTGCATGCCACTCCCTGACCTCAGCTGTAGTGTTGACATTGTTTTAAGCCTTAAACTTGGCTGAACAAGATAAAATTCATAGAATAGAATAGAATCATAGAGTCAATAAAGTTGGAAGAGACTCAAAGATCATCAGGTCCAACCTGTCACCCAACACCTCGTGACTACTAAACCATGGCACCAAGTGCCACGTGCAATCCCCTCTTGAACACCTCTCAATGTGCACTTGCAGCCCGGAAAGCCAATCAGATCCTGGGCTGCAGCAAGAGAAGTGTGGCCAGCAGGGCAAGGGAGGTGATTCTCCCCCTCTACTCAGCTCTGGTGAGACCCCACCTGGAGTACTGCCTCCAGTTCTGGAGCCACTATTACAAGAGGGATCTGGAGGTGCTGGAAGGTGTCCAGAGAAGGGCCACGAGGATGATCAGAGGGCTGGAGCTCCTCTCCTGTGAGGACAGACTGAAGGAGTTGGGGCTGTTCAGTCTGGAGAAGAGAAGGCTCTGAGGTGACCTCATTGTGGCCTTCCAGTATCTGATCTCAGGTAGTGATAGGACTAGGGGGAATGGAATGAAGCTGGAGGTGGGGAGATTCAGGCTGGATGTGAGGAAAAAGTTCTTCCCCATGAGAGTGGTGAAGCCCTGGAATGGGTTGTTCAGGGAGGTGGTTGAGGCCCCGTCCCTGGAGGTATCACAGTATCACAGTATAACCAAGGTTGGAAGAGACCCCAAGGATCATCAAGTCCAACCCGTCCCAACAGACCTCACAACTAGACCATGGCACCAAGTGCCATGTCCAGTCTCCTCTTGAACACCTCCAGGGACGGCGACTCCACCACCTCCCCGGGCAGCCCATTCCAATGACGAATGACTCGCTCAGTGAAGAACTTCCTCCTCACCTCGAGTCTAAACCTCCCCTGGCACAGCTTGAGACTGTGTCCCCTTGTTCTGGTGCTGGTTGCCTGGGAGAAGAGACCAACCCCCTCCTGTCCACAACCACCCTTCAGGTAGTTGTAGAGGGCAATGAGGTCACCCCTGGTCCTTCTCTTCTCCAGGCTAAACAACCCCAGCTCCCTCAGCCTCTCCTCATAGGGCTTGTGCTCAAGGCCCCTCACCAGCCTTGTTGCCCTCCTCTGGACACGTTCAAGTGTCTCGATGTCCTTCTTAAACTGAGGGGCCCAGAACTGGACACAGTACTCAAGGTGTGGCCTAACCAATGCAGAGTACAGGGGCACAATGACCTCCCTGCTCCTGCTGGCCACACTATTCTTAATACAGGCCAGGATGCCATTGGCCCTCTTGGCCACCTGGGCACACTGCTGGCTCATGTTTAGGCGGGTGTCGATCAGCACCCCCAGGTCCCTCTCTGTTTGGCAGCTCTCCAGCCACTCTGACCCCAGCCTGTAGCTCTGCATGGGGTTGCTGTGGCCAAAGTGCAGCACCCTGCACTTGGACTTGTTGAATGTCATCCCATTGGACTCCGCCCATCTGTCCAGTCGGTCGAGGTCCCTCTGCAGAGCCTTTCTACCCTCTAACTGACTAACATCTATTCCCAACTTGGTGTC
Source organism: Picus viridis (assembly GCA_033816785.1). Classification (NCBI taxonomy): domain Eukaryota; kingdom Metazoa; phylum Chordata; class Aves; order Piciformes; family Picidae; genus Picus; species Picus viridis. Next base: position 49,967,602 of record CM066567.1, on the reverse strand, counting down.
ATCTGCAAACTTGCTGATGACTGACTCAATTCCCTCATCCATATCATCAATGAAGATGTTAAAGAGGATGGGGCCCAGCACTGATCCCTGGGGGACACCACTGGTGACTGGCCGCCAGCTGGATGTGGCACCATTCACCACCACTCTCTGGGCTCGGCCCTCCAGCCAGTTCCTAACCCAGCGCAGAGTGTTACTGTCCAAACCATGAGCTGACAACTTAGCCAGCAGTTTGCTGTGGGGGACGGTGTCAAAGGCCTTGCTGAAGTCCAGGTAGACCACATCCACAGGCCTCCCCACGTCCACCAGACGGGTCACCTGATCATAGAAGGAGATCAGGTTGGCTGGACCTGAGCCCTTGGCCATCCTGCAGGTGCGCAGTTATTGCCGCCAGGATAATCTGTTCCATCACTTTCCCTGGCACTGAGGTCAGGCTGACTGGCCTGTAGTTTCCGGGTTCCTCCATCCGTCCCTTCTTGTGGATGGGGACCACATTGGCCAGTTTCCAGTCATCTGGGACCTCTCCAGTGAGCCAGGACTGGAGGAAAATGATGGAGAGCGGCTTGGCCAGCTCATCTGCCAGCTCTCTCAGCACCCTAGGATGGATCCCATCCGGTCCCATGGACTTGTGGATGTCCAAGTGGCTCAGCAGGTCCCGAACTAATTCCTCATGGGAATGGTGTTTAAGCCCAGGCTGGATGAGGCTCTGGCCAGCCTGATCTAGTGTAGGGTGTCCCTGCCCATGGCAGGGGTTGGAACTAGATGATCCTTGTGGTCCCTTCCAACCCTGACTGATATTGTGATACTATGATACCTCCAGGGATGGTGACTCCACCACCTCCCTGGGCAGGAAGCGTTTGTGCTCCTCTGTCAAAGGACAGGCAAAGTGCCTTCAGGTAGGGGAGGACCAAAAGCAGAAGGGTTATCTTGTGGCACTAACCTTCTCTGCAATGTCAGATGAAATGTTGCAGGTGTTGCTTGGAGTCTGCACTCTCTTGCACCGCTTGTCTTCACTGTGCAAAGCCCAGGAGTTTGCAAAATCATAGCTGTTTGCCACAAGGCTCCCTGAGAAGGAAGAAGAGAAGCACAGAGGGGAGGTTCAGGGGTTGAGCAACAAGTGGGTTTTATTGGCTACTCTCAGTGCCATACTCTACTGAAAGATCCTTCTCAAAATTAAGACTGCTGTATCAAATTAATTTCTATGCCAGGTAGACTCAGTCTAGAAAAGGCACTTCCAATCATCTGGACTGACTCTTGCAGAGGACTTCTCTGAGCTCAAGGACAGACTAAAGCCTGGAGAAGGCAGCTCCCAGCACTTTCCATGCATGCACGAACATGGAAGTTATTTGCTGGTCAGCTTTAATCTGCAGAAGTCTAAGCATGCCTACTATTGAAAAGCTGTCAGTAAAACATACAAAATCATGGAATCACAGAATGGTTTAGGCTGGAAGGGACCTTATAAGTCATCTAGTTCCAATCTCCCTGCCATAGGCAGGGACACCTTGCACTAGACAGGGTTGATCAAGGCTCTCTCCAGCCTGGCCTTGAACACCTCCAGGGAGGAAGCATCCACAGCCTCCCTAGACAACCTGTTCCAGAGTCTCACCAAGAGATTAGAGAGGGAGAGAAAACAATGCAAAGAATAAGTAAATAGATAAATAAATAAAGCTGTTCTCCCTAACCAAAGTATGATCATCCCTGATCCCAGCCAGCCTTGATTTTTCTCTCATCTGAAACTACATCTCGTGTGCAAGGAAATTTAGATACCATAATTGCTTGAGCCCATGATATTTTTGTGTAAGATCAGGGAATGGTTTGGGTTGGAAGGGAACTCCAAACCTCATCTAGTCCAATCCCCTTCCATTCAGCAAGGATGTCCTCCACTAGATCAGGTTTCTCAAAGCCCTGTCCAACCTCACCTTGAATATCTACAGGGATGGGACCTCAACTACCTTTCGGGGCACCCTGTTGCTTTGTTCCACACCACCCTCATGTTAAAGAACCTGTTCCTCACATCCGATCTAAAGCTGCTCTTCTCTCATTTCAAACCATTGCCCCTCATCCTGTCACTGCAGGCCTTTGCAAACAGTCCCTCTGCAGCCTTCCTGGAGCCCCCTTCAGCTACTGGAAGGCTGCTCTTAGGTCTGCCTGGAGCCTTCTCTTCTCCAGGCTGAACAACCCCAGCTCCCTCAGCATGTCCTTGTAGGGTGCCCTGAAGCATGCTCCTCTGTCCCAACACAAGCTGCTCCTGGCCCAGGCATGGGATGCTATGCACCTGCTTTGCATGAGAGCAAAACCAGTGATGTGTATGGCTGCCTCTTGCTGGGAGGTGCAAACCAGGTCTCTGCTTCTCTTGCTCCATCCTTCTGAGAAAGGGGATCCTCCCAGAAAGGGAATGTTCCCTCCTCCTTCTCTCATCTCCCATGGCCTGGCTGATTCAAGGATTAGCTCTGCTACAACATAATTAATTTCATGACACCCTCAGTTCTGTAACTCTGCCTTTTAAAGCCCTGCTGCATGTGAGAGGATCATTTCCCACTGTTAACACCTTCCCAGGACTTTGTGCAGACAGAGACTGTTGAAATATGACCCTGACTGTGTCTGAAAACTAAAAATGCTTCCCAAACACATCTACATTTCCCCAAAATATGATAAATCATTATGCATCTGTATGCATATATAATAAAATTGAATTCAGCTACCTGCTGCACACTGAGTGGAGACACGCAGAACATAACTGAACAATCACATGGGTATGAGATAGAATGGAATAGAATTAACCAGGTTGGAAGATACCTTTGAGATCATCGAGTCCAACCTGTCACCCAACACCATCTCATCCACTAAACCATGCCTCATCCAGTCTCTTCTTAAACACTTCCAGTGATGGTGACTCCGCCACCTCCCTGGGCAGCACATGCCAATGGTCAATCTCTCTTTATGGGAAGAACTTCTTCCTAACATCCAGCCTCACCCTCCCCTGGCACAGCTTGGGACTGTGTCCTCTTGTTCTGGTGCTGGTTGCCTGGGAGAAGAGACCAACCCCCACCTGGATACAACCTCCCTTCTGGGAGTTGTAGAGAGCAATAAGGTCTCCCCTGAGCTTCCTCTTCTCCAGGCTAAGCAACCCCAGCTCCCTCAGCCTCTCCTCACAGGGCTGTGCTCCAAACCCCTCCCCAGCTTTGTTGCTCTTCTCTGGACACGTTTCAGCAACTCAACATCTTTCCTAAACTGAGGGGCCCAGAACTGGACATAGGACTCGAGGTGTAGCCTAACCAGTGCTGAATCCAGGGGCACAATGACCTCCCTGCTCCTGCTGGCCACACTGTTCCTGATGCAGGCCAGGATGCCATTGGGCCTTCTTGGCTGCCTGGGCACACTGCTGGCTCATGTTCAGCCTACTATCTACCAGTACCCCCAGCTCCCTTTCTGCCTGGCTGCCCTCCAGCCACTGTGACCCCAGCCTGTAGCACTGCATGGGCTTATTGTGAGCCATGAAAACTACACTGAGAATGCAGGCCAGGATGCTATTGGCCTTCAATGTGCAGTGGTAGCCCAGAAGGCCTGTTATATCCTGGGTTGCTTCAAAAGCAAGGTGGCCAGCAGAAGAGAGAGGGGATTCTAGCACTTTGCTCCGATGAGACCTCATCTGCAGTCCTGCATCCAGCTCCAGAGCCCTCAACGCAGGAAGGACATGGACCTGATCGAGCAGGTCCAGAGGAGGGCCATGAAAACGGTCACGACCCTTTGTGTGCCATCATCCAATCAATTCCTCATCCACTGCACAGCCCACCCAGTTGGAGCAGGCTCAGAACACATCAAGCATCTACTCCAAATTAGTCATGGCTATTGTTTTATCATTAATGTCTTTGTAATTTTAGAGACAGATTCCCAGAACCTGCTTTCTGCCAGCGCCAAGAAAAGCAAAACGGGATGCTGGATTCATTTGGGTTGACCTTTCTTTGAGAGGAGAAACAGAGGGGAAACAGAGGAGAGGCAGGGGGGGAAACAGAGGGGAGACAGAGGAGAGAGAGAGGAGGGACAGAGGAGAAACAGAGGGGAAACACAGGAGAAGCTGAGGAGAAGCAGAGGACGGTCTGTGTTGGAAGGGACCTCCAAAGGTCATCCAGTCCAACCGTGAGCATGTCACACACACAAATGACAACATGACAGATTAACCTCCCTGTGTTGCACTTGAAGGAGCTCTTTGGCACAAATAAACTGTAATGATGACCTAGACATCCAACCCCCACCCCCCCCCATCACAGCAATTCCCCTGTGAGGAAGTTCTCTGGTATGACTACTAAGCAAAGACTGAAGCTATGGGCACACATATAAGCTCCATGAGCTTCTGCTGCAGCCTCTCTGACTAGGGAGAAATCACCTTACAGTTTCTGCAATCTCAGAGCATGCCCTTTGACCATGGGCTGCAGCTCTTGACAACTTGCTCAAATGTTCATGCTCTGAGATTTGAGGATCCAGCTGCCCACGTTGTGCCAGATATCCTCTGTAGGATTATGCAAATCATGGCTGCTGGCCTGTGCTGTGGATCTCCAGCTGTAAAACACTCAGGACACTCAAATGCCATGGGTTGAAGGCTGCCAAACAGGTACCTGAGCATCTAAAGAGGAGTCAGTTTCATGTTTCTGATATGAGTATAGACTAGCAATCAGTTAGAAGTGGCTGATGGCAAGGAGAGGCAAAACCTATTCAATTACCAAGACTTGGAAGCATTCACAGGTTAGCTGTAAAGGACCAGAGCCTATCTGACAAGAAAAGCAGAGGAGAAATAAACTCCTTCCTTAGGATCTAGGGGACAACCAGACCCACAAACAAAAACTCCCTGGAAAGCTTCCAATTACTTTATTTTTATGTTTTAGTTATGCTTAAAGTGTGAGAACGAGCTCCCCAGGGGCAGCTGGCTTGGTTTTGGTGCCCAGTCCAATGAGCAACCAGACATGTACAATATAATCAGTCCTGTTTATAAGTCTGGACAGGACACAAACACTTCTCTGCAGGATAAAGCAGTTTAGAAAACAACTGTGTCAATGGGAGTGACTCAGCACAACATCCTCTGGCTGAAGGACAGGGTGTCTGCAACTCTGAAACCTGCTGGGGAGAATTGATCTGGGATGAAGTAAAAGAGCCTAAAGATGCTACCTACAAAGCTGACTCCTAGCAGTGTTAATTTGATAGAATATCTCACCTTCAGTCATAACTTAGACCTCCAGGACCTCAATAACTAAGCTTCAAACCACATACAGAGAGAGTTCTAATTAATATCTTCAGTAATGATTTGGGTGAGGGGATTGCAGGTACCATCAGCGACACTAAACTGAGAGGGATTGTTGAGCTGCTCGAGGGTAGGAAGGGGCTGCAGAGAGAGCAGGACAGATTAAATCCGTGGGCTGAGGTTAACACAATGAGGCTTAACAAGACCAAGTGCTGGGTGCTGCACTGTGAATAGAATAGAGTAGAGTAGAGTAGAGTAGAGTAGAGTAGAGTAGAGTAGAGTAGAGTAGAGTAGAGTAGAGTAGAATAGAATAGAATGGAATAGAATAGAATTGAATGGAATAGAATTGAATGGAATAGAATAGAAATAACCAGGTTGGAAAAGACCTTCAAGATCATCAACCCATCATCCAACACCACCTAAACCCAGGGCACCAAGTGCCACATCCAATCCCTTTTTGAACACCTCCAGTGACGGCGGCTCCACCACCTCCCTGGGCAGCACATTCCAATGGCCAATCTCTCTTGCTGGGAAGAACTTCTTCCTAACATCCAGCCTAAACCTCCCCTGGCACAGCTTGAGACTATGTCTTCTTGTTCTGGTGCTGGTTGCCTGGGAGAAGAGACCAACCCCCACCTGGCTACAACCTCCCTTCAGGTAGTTGTAGAGAGCAAGAAGGTCTCCTCTGAGCCTCCTCTTCTCCAGGCTAAACACCCCCAGCTCCCTCAGCCCCTCCTCCTAGGACTTGTGGTCCAGACCTCTCATCAGCCTTGCTGCTCTTCTCTGGACACAACTCCACACAATGGTACAGGCATGGGGCAGAGTGGCTGGAAAGCAGCCTGGTGGAAAAGGATCTGAGGGTGCTGGTGGACAGCTGAGCATGAGCCAGCAGTGTGCCCAGATGGCCAAGAAGGCCAAGGGCATCCCGGCCTGTAACAAAAGCAGTTGTTCAGCCTACAGAGGATAAAGGCTCAGGGAGACCTAAGGGCAGCCTGCCAGTACCTGAGGGGACCTACAAGAAGGCTGCAGAGGGACTGTTTGCAAAGGCCTGCAGTGGCAGGATGAGAGGCAGTGGTTTGAAATGAGAGAAGAGCAAATTTAGATTGGATGTGAGCAACAAGTTCTTTAGCATGAGGCTAGTGGAACACTGGAACTGGTTGTCCAGGGAGGGAGTTGAGGTCCCATCCCTGGAGATATTCAAGGTGAGGCTGGACAAGGTTTTGAGCAACCTGATGTAAAGAAGGATGTCCCTGCTGACTGCAGGGGGGTTGGACTGGATGAGCTTTGGGTGTCCATTCCAACCCAAACCATTCTACAATTCTATGATCTTTCTTCCTTTGTCTCTGACTCAGCTCTGCATAGTGCTCCCCAGAGGTTTCCAGATAAGAGCCTGTAATCTCAGCAGCATTAGGTCATTGTCTTTTCTTTGCACTCTGTGCTTCTATTCCACACTATTCTGAAGCTCAGAGATCTTGCTGTAGTTATTATCAATACAAACCCCGCCCAGAAATGTATCTAATGCATTAAAGCTCGGGGCCCAATCTGGTAAATCAAAACACGCCCAGATGTGAACAGGAAACAATGGAGACAACCACAGCAGAGCCCAGTCTGCAGCAAATTGAAGGTAAACTTTTGGTACCCTCAGACTGCCAAGTCATTGCAGCAAGCTCACATCCTGGGTTGGGCTGACCTTTACAAGATCTAATCAGGCTCAAGTGAGAGCAAATAAACTACAGCTCAAAAAAAACCCAACAACCTGCTGCTTCATAAGCTACATAGAACTTTCGGTTAAAGAACATTTACCTCTTCCAGCTGATTTGTGTTGCTTCTCACCTGGAAGTTAGTTTCAAAAGGTTAGAAATAAATAAATAAATAAATAAGGTTTTTTAAAGGTCTGAATCAAATGAAAGCTGGGGTTGGTTAGCCTGGAGAAGAGGAGGCTCAGGGAGACCTTCTTGCTCTCTACAAATACCTGAAATGAGGTTGTAGCCAAGTGGGGGTTGGTCTCATCTCCCAGGTAACCACCAACAGAACAAGAGGACACAGTCACAAGCTGTGCCAGGGAAGTTTAGGCTTGAAGTGAGGAGAAAGTTCTTCCCAGAGAGAGTTGTTAGCCATTGGAATGGGCTGCCCAAGGAGGTGGTGGAGTCACCACCCCTGGAGGTATTCAAAAAGGGATTGGATGTGGCACTTGGAGCCATATTTTAGTAAGTAATGAGGTGTTGGGTGATAGGGTGGACTTGATGATCTCTGAGGTCTTGTCTAACCTTATTGATTCTATGATTCTTTGAAAATCTGGTTCCACTTGGGCCAAGAAACACTCAAGTGAACCACCCTACCAGCAGAGCTGCCAAGGTGACAATGGCTGAGTGCTGGAGCTCCTCTCCTGAGGACAGGCAGAGAGAGCTGGGGTTGTTCCCTTTGGAGAAGAGAAGGCTCTGAGGAGACCTTATTGTAGCCTTCCAGTTTCTGAAGGGGGCTACAAGAAAGCTGGGGAGGGACTTTTTGGGGTGCCAGGTAATGATAAGACCAGGGAGAATGGATCCAAGCTAGAGGAGGGGTGATTCAGATTAGATGTTAGGAAGCAGTTCTTCCCCATGAGGGTGGTGAGACACTGGCACAGGTTGCCCAAAGGAGGTGGTGGAAGCCTCATCCCTGGAGGTTTTTAAGGCCAGGCTGGATGTGGAACTGAGCAACCTGCTCTAGTGTGAGGTGTTCCTGCCTATGGCAGGGGGCTTGGAACTGGCTGATCCTTGAGGTCCCTTGCAGCCCTGGCAGTTCTGTGATTCTGTATGGGTGTAGTGACATCCCCCACTGATACAGGGGAAAAAAAAAAATCAAATATAATTAAGTCTAATTCTAAATTGCTTTAAATAAAAGGTCTGTTGTATCAGGAAAAAAAATGAACTTCTGAGATATGATTTTCTTCTTTCAGCTAAAATCCATCTGTCCATGCAGATTACAGAAGTCAGAGCCTTTCTCATACAGCAAGACCCATCCATGTCTTCTCTGTCACCTTCTCTGTTACTTTTCAGCTCTTCCCAGCAGTGACCCTGTCAGGTACTTTATTACATTCAGAAATGTGTGGTTGTGAAAGCACTGCTCTTTTGAGAGGGAAGATACAGGCCTCGGCATGTTAAACAAATACAGAAGGAAACACATTTTAACATGGGCATCAGCATCTTCTACATCAGAACAGTCCAAAGCAAAGCAGTCCCCTTTTTCACTCCTGCTTTTTATAGCAGCCACTCTCCTGTTGATTGTTTCCATCAGACCTCAATACTCAGACATCAAGGTATCCAAGCCCTGTCAAGCAATTCTGTGAGCTGGGTTTGTTTCCTGCTATTTACACTACCAAGGTACTGGAGTGATCAATTAGTTTAACACACTATGAAACCAAGTCTTTGCAGTGCATTGAAGCTATACTTATATATCCCAAGTACCATTAAGACACCTCTGGAGCACTGCCAGGCCCTTCTCCAAGTTGCTTTGTGTCCCTTTCCATTTTCTCTATCATTTGTTTTTAATGCATGCTTTACACTATCAATTTGATGTGCTACTCTATTAACTGACTTTGCTCCGAGCCTTTCCTCTTCAGGTCAGTGCTAAGGATTAAAAGACACTCTGAAATACCACAAATCAAGATCAGCCCTTCAAAGTCATATTCAGGGCTCCTCCAAAACTCTTTGTCTTCACCCACATTGACAGCCTTTGCATAAAGGTGTAGAGAGCAGCAAAAGCACTCTTCTCTTTCCCTTTCATTAGGAACTGGTGTGATACAAGGTGCACCTCCAATCCAGCAGCCCACATAGGCAGCAAAATGGTGAAGGAGGTGATTCTGCCCCTCTGCTCTGCTCTCATGAGACCCCACCTGCAGCACTGTATCCAGTTCTGGTGCCTCCAGCATAAGAGGGACATGGAACTGCTGGAGTGGGTCAAGAGGAGCCCAAGAAGATGATCAGAGGGCTGCAGAACCTCCCCTCTGAATTGGGGCTGTTCAGCCTGGAGAAGGCTCCAGGGAGATCTTAAAGCACCTTTCCAGTACCTGAAGGGGACTACATGAAAGGCAGGAAGGGACTTTTGACAAGGGCTTGTAATGATAGGATGAGAGGGAATGGATTGGAGCTTGAGGAGGGCAGATGTAGACTGGAGATTAGGAAGAAATTGTTTCCAGTGAGGTTAGTGAGACACTGGAACAGGTTGCCCAGGGAGATTGTGATTGCCTGCTCTTTGGAGGTGTTCTAGGCCAGGCTGGATGAGGCCCTGAGCAGCCTGGGCTAGTGGGAGGTGTCCCTGCCCATGGCAGGGGGGTTGGAGCTAGACGCTCTTGAAGGTCCCTTCCAACCTAAACCATTCTATGAATCTGTGAATGAAAAGGTAACCAATTTATAGAACAGCATTCCATGCCAAATCCAAATACAAACCTGCCAGGAGCAACCCTTGGGTTCAATATTCTGCTGTTGAAACACTATCTCACCCCTGCCTCTCTAAGTCAGAAAAAAACCTGATGCTGAATGCATGAGTTTTCCCCACATCTCTTTTTGCTGGGTATTCTCCTAGTCTGTCTCCCCACACACTGCATCATCCATTAGAATTGTCAGGGTTGGAAGGGACCTCAAGGATCATGCACTTCCAACCCCCTGCCATGGGCAGGGACACCTCACACTACAGCAGGTTGCTCACAGCCACATCCAGCCTGGCCTTAAAAACCTCCAGGGATGAGGCTTCCACCACCTCCCTGGGCAACCTGTTCCAGTGTCTCACCACCCTCATGGGGAAGAACTTCTTCCTAACATCCAATCTGAATCTACCCATTTATAGTTTTGCTCCATTCCCCCTATTCCTATCACTCCCTGACAGCCTAAAAAGTCCCTCCCCAGCTTTCTTGTAGCCCCCTTCAGATACTGGAAGGCCACAATAAGGTCTCCTCAGAGCCTCCTCTTCTCCAGACTGAACAGCCCCTGATCCCTCAGTCTGTCCTCATAGGAGAGGTCCTCATTGTTTAGCCTGGAGCTTTATCTTTGTATTTCAAGACTGGAGGCTTCTGAAACTGTTCAATTTTAGCTACTGCTTTTTTGCTCAGGAATGAGATGTGATGAGATGAGACATGCAATTCCCCTTCAGGAGAGAGGAAGATGAAAGAACTTATTCAAACAGCTTTTTCATTGTGCATCAAGAGAAAGGATCTGTCAGGTTTTGTGGAGACCTTTTGCTGAAGCAGCAGAATCTCTTGAATGACCCAGCAGGCAAAGCATGCTGAGTGTACCTTAAAATCCATCCCATCAGTGAGTTGCAGCCTTACCTTCCTGAGTTCTGAAGTCATCTTCAGCAAACTGATTGAAGTTGCCACACAAGCCACAGGTCTTATTGTAGTGCTTCTCTTGCAAGAGGATCTGAATATTGCCACTGGTGTCAATCTTCACCACAAAGCCATGCTCAGTGCTGGATATTTTATAATAGCCTGCTTCCTTCTCTATAAAGATGCCATTGGAGGCAAAAGGTATGGAAACCCTGGGAAGAGGGGAAAATAGGGAGAATTTCTCAGGATGTGGCACAAACACACACACAAATGAAAATTGTTGTCCTAGTTTGAGCTTCCAGGGCAAAACCCTGCTGGACAGAATGTGTATTACCCCCACTCCCACTCCTTCTTCCCCCACAGTGGAAAAATAGGCAGGGGAAGGTAAAAGGAATAAATAGAAACTCTTGTACAGAACTGGAAGCTAATTAAAGTCCCTCTTAAACTGGGGAGCCCAAAGCTGGACACAGTATTCCAGGTGTGGTCTCAGCAGGGCAGAGTCCAGGGAGAGAAGAACCTCTCTGGACCTGCTGGCTACACTGTTCTTGATGCACCCCAGGATATCATTGGCTCTCTTGGCCACAAGGGCACATTGCTGTCCCATGCAGAACTTGCTGTCCACCAGGACTCCAAGGTCTTTCTCCATGAAGCTGATTTCCAGCAGGGCAACCCCTAACCAGTTCTGCCTCTTAAATAGAGGATATGCAGGAAAGGGAAAGGAGTAACATGCAACCAGCAACAGAACAAGAGGACACAGTCTCAAGCTGTGCCAGGGGAAGTTTAGGCTCGAGATGAGGAGAAAGTTCTTCACAGAAAAAGAGATTGGCCATTGGAATGTGCTGCCCAGGCTGGTGGTGGAGTCACCATCACAGGAGGTGTTTAGGAAGAGACTGGTTGGGGTGCTGGTGCCATGGTTTAGTTGACTAGATGGTGTTGGGTGATAGGTTGGACTTGATGATCTCAAAGGTCTTTTCCAACCTGGTTGATTCTATGATTCTATAATCCAGTGCCACCCCCCAGGGTGGGGTTTTCCACCCTGTGATGGTTTTGAGGCTAGTTGCCTTTAAGAACCATGAAATTACAGAACTCCAGGAGGTCCAGAGTGTCCAGGAGGTGGACAGGGAAGTGTATTTCATTCCCACAAGTCCTGCATCCCTACAAAACTGACTTCAGAGTCAGATTTCTGCCCTTTCCCCTCCCTCTCTGTTTCCTGGGAGGACACACAGGCTCTTTACTCTTGTGGGGGAGACCTGGTGTCAGCCTTGGCAATGATGGGTTGGACTCGATCTTGGAGGTCTCTTCCAACCTGGTTAATTCTCTCTTCTCTTCTCTTTTCTTCTCTTTCTCTTTCTTTCTCTTCTCTTCTCTTCTCTTCTCTTCTCTTCTCTTCTCTTCTCTTCTCTTCTCTTTCTTCTTCTTCTCTTCTCTTCTCTTCTCTTCTCTTCTCTTCTCTTCTCTTTCTCTTCTCTTCTCTTCTCTTCTCTTCTCTTCTCTTCTCTTCTCTTCTCTTCTCTTCTCTTCTCTTCTCTTCTCTTCTCTTCTCTTCCTTCCTTCCCTTCCTTCCCTTCCCTTCCCTTCCCTTCCCCTTCCCTTCCTTCCCTTCCCTTCCTTCCCTTCCCTTCCTTCCCTTCCCTTCCTTCCCTTCCCCTTCCCTTCCCTTCCCTTCCCTTTCCTTCCCTTCCCTTCCTTCCCTTCCCTTCCCTTCCCTTCCCTTCCCTTCCTTCCCTTCCCTTCCCTTCCCTTCCCTTCCTTCCCTTCCCTTCCCTTCCCCTCCCCTCCCCCTCCTCCCCTCCCCTCCCTCCCCCTCCCCTCCCCTCCCCCTCCCCTCCCCTCCCCTCCCTCTCCCCTCCCCCTCCTCCCCTCCCTCCCCTCTCTCTCCTCTCCTCTCCTCTCCTCTCCTCTCCTCTCCTCTCCTCTCCTCTCCTCTCCTCTCCTCTCTCCTCTCTCTCCTCTCCTCTCCTCTCCTCTCCTCTCCCTCCTCTCTCCCTCTCCTCTCCTCTCTCTCCCTCTCCTCTCCCTCCTCTCCCTCTCCTCTCCTCTCCTCTCCTCTCCTCTCCTCTCCTCTCCTCTCCTCTCCTCTCCTCTCCTCTCCTCTCCTCTCCTCTCCTCTCCTCTCCTCTCTCCTCTCCTCTCCTCTCCTCTCTTCTCCTGCTACCAGCTAGGCCTGGAGCTGCCTAACTAGAATCTGGAGCTACCAAGTCAAATTTTATCTGCGTCAGAATGCTTTGGTGTGCGGGGCAGAGAAGCTTGGTGGGGGGAGAGTCATAAAGTCCTGGGTTTGTTGGCCTGGTTTAAAAGGAGGTTTGTGTGAAGTTTGGCTTAGTGAGCTTCTATGTTAAGCCCAGACTATGGATTTAGTGTATTTTATATGCTTTGTACTGCTTTATGTAGTTGTGAATAGCATTTCCATTTAAACTTCCCAATTCTATTCAATCCTTTGTGTGAGCATTTTTCTTTTACCCTTGTTGGATGAGGCAAAAGAGCATCTGCCTTGCTTAAAGCTGTGGATTCTTTTGTGTGTGTGGGGGAACCTTCCTACTCCACCACACACACCCTGGGATCCACCAGGTAACCCTCAACCTGTAACAGTTGTGAGTTGGGGATTTCATTTTCCTGCTGGAATGCTTATTCCCACAGATACCTTTTGTCCTCCTGCATCACCTTTCCATCTAGAGAAAAGCGAAGGTTGAAATATTCTCCAAGGTACACAGAGAAACCAATCTTCTCCCCATCCTGGTAGTCACCTGGAGAAATGAGACACAAGCAAATGTTGTCATTTCTGGGACTCAGGAGGACAACTGGCAAATGCACCTGGCAGGGTTGGGAGCACATCATCTACCATTTTCAAGAGGCAACGGCTTCATCACGTCATAGTGGTTTAATGTGAAAGGGCCAGATAGTCCCAGGAGGAGTGTTGGCATCAGCCACTGGCAGGTGCATGCACTGACACTTGAATGCATCCAGAGAAGGGCAACCAGGCTGGGGAGAGGTCTTGAGCACAACTGGATGTTAGGAAGAAATGCTTCACAGAAAAAGTGATTGGCCATTGGAATGTGCTGCCCAGGGAGGTGGTGGAGTCACCATCACTGGAGGTGTTTAGGAAGAGACTGGATGGGGTTTAGTTGATTAGATAGTGTTGGGTGATAGGTTGGACTTGATGATCTCTAAGGTCTTTTCCAACCTGGTTAATTCTGTATTCTGTAAGTAACAAGCCCTATGAGGAGAGGCTGAGGGAGCTGGGGTAGCTTAGCCTGGAGGAGGCTCAGAGGAGACCTTCTTGCTCTCTACAACTCCCTGAAGGGAGGTTGTAGCCAGGTGGGGGTTGGTCTCTTCTCGTAGGCAACCAGCACCAGAACAAGAGGACACAGTCTCAGGCAGCACCAGGGAGGTTTAGGCTGGAGGTTATGAGGAAGTTTTACACAGAGAGAGTGATTGGAATGGGCTGCCCGGGGAGGTGGTGGAGTCACCGTCCCTGGAGGTGTTCAGCAGGAGACTTGATAGGGTGCTTGGTGCCATGGTTTGGTTGATTAGGTGATGTTGGATGATAGGTTGGACATGATGATCTCGAAGGTCTCTTCCAACCTGGTATATTCTATTCTGTTCTGTTCTACTCTATTCTATTCTATTCTATTCTATTCTATTCTATTCTATTCTATTCTATTCTATTCTATTCTATTCTATTCTATTCTATTCTATTCCATTCCATTCCATTCCATTCCATTCCATTCCATTCCATTCCATTCCATTCCATTCCATTCTATTCTATAGAAAGATTAATTGGCCACTGTTATGTGCTGCCCAGGGAGGTGGTGGAGTCACCAACCCTGGAAGTGTTCAACGAAGCATTGGATGTGGCACTTGGAGCCATGGTTTAGTATTCATGAGGTATTAGGTAACAGGTTGGACTTGATGATCTCTGAGGTCTTTTCCAAGCTGGTTGATTCTATGGAACCCAACCACATCCCCACAACATTGTGCATTTGTGTTACTTCTTGGCACCCTGATCAGGCTCACCTAAGAGGCTGAAGGAGCGCTTGTGGCAGTCGCCAGCCAGGAGGTAGCTGCAGTCCCCAGCAAAGCTGTAGAAAGAGCCATCAAAAGTTTTGATGTGGTCAGTCCCAAAAAGGCTGCACCGGGAAGCTGCCGACTCCTGAAGCAAAGAACTCGATGACCCTGGGTATCGAAAGACAACGTCACTGACATTGCAAAACCCTTTTGGAGTGCAGGAAAGCATCTGCTGGAGAGCAGAGCAGAGGAGAGGGACCTGGGGCTCCTGGTGGGTTGGAGTCACCGGCCCTGGAGGTGTTCAAAAAGGGATTGGACGTGGCACTTGAAGCCATGGTTTAGTAGTCATGAGGTGCTGGGTGACAGGTTGGACTTGATGATCTCTGAGGTATTTTCCAACCTGGTTGATTCTTTGATTCTAAGGATGACCATGAGCCAGAAATGGGCTCTTGTGGCCAAGAAGGCCAATGGAATCCTGGGCTGTGTTAGAAGGGCTGTGGTTAGTAGGTCGAGAGAGGTTCTCCTCCCCCTCTGCTCTGCTCTGGTGAGGCCACATCTGGAATATTGTGTCCAGTTCTGGGCTCCTCAGCTCAAGAAGGACATCAGGGAACTGCTCAAGAGAGTCCACTGCAGAGCCACAAAGCTGCTGAAGGCAGTGGAACATCTCCCTGCTGAGGACAGGCTGAGGGAGCTGGGGCTCTTTAGCTTGGAGCAGAGGAGCCTGAGGGGTGACCTCAATCATGTTGATCAAGATGTGAAGGGTGGGAGGGAAATCTCAAAAGAAACAGTGAGAGTGCATTGTAATGTCTAGATAGCAGAAAACAACCATTCCTACCTGATACTCCTGTGGCCAGCAGCACATCTGTTAGCAGCACCACCAGGAAGAGCATCTGTCACATATCAGAAAGGAAGCGATTAGAATATTCTCCATTTGCAGCATTCAGTCTGCTTCAAAACAATATTTTCTGTTCTTTCTTTATAAAAAGTTGGGGTTTTATTCATCATAGAATCATAGAATCAATCAGGTTGGAAAAGACCTCAGAGGTCATCAAGTCCAACCTGTCACCCAGCACCTCATGACTGCTAAGCCATGGCACCAAGTGCCACATCCAGTCCCTTTTAGAACACCTCCAGTGATGGTGACTCCACCACCTCCCTGGGCAGCACATTCCAATGGCCAATCTCTCTTTCTATGAAGAACTTCTTCCTAACATCCAGCCTAAACCTCCCCTGGCACAGCCTGAGACTGTGTCCTCTTGTTCTGGTGCTGGTTGCCTGGGAGAAGAGACCAACCCCACCTGGATACAACCTCCCTTCAGGTAGTTGTAGAGAGCAATAAGGTCTCCCCTGAGCTTCCTCTTCTCCAGGCTAAGCAATCCCAGCTCCCTCAGCCTCTCCTCACAGGGCTCTGCTCCAAACCCTTCCCCAGCTTTGTTGCCCTTCTCTGGACACCTTCCAGCAACTCAACATCTTTCCTAAACTGAAGGGCTCAGAACTGGACACAGGACTCAAGGTGTGGCCTAACCAGTGCTGAGTACAGGGCACAATGACTTCCCTGCTCCTGCTGGCCACACTGTTCCTGATGCAGGCCAGGATGCCATTGGACCTCTTGGCCACTCGGGCACACTGGTGACTCATGTTCAGCCTAGTATCAGTTGGCCTGACAGGAAGAAGCACACAAGGCTGGATCAGCATCATCCTTATAATCCACTGAGTTCAGGGATGCTGGACCTTCTCATTTAAACAATATTCTTACCCTGAAAGGTTGCACTAGATGATCCTTGAGATCCCTGCCAACCTAGTGTTCTGTGAATCTATAATGACACACTTGTGGCTCTGAGCAACCTGATCTAACATGAGGGGTCCCTGCTTATGGCAGAGAGTTTGGAACCAGATGATCCTTGAGGTCCCTTCCAACCTCAACAATGCTATGATTCTATAATATAAGCAGCAAGAAGGATTAAAACCAGTGCAGTTTGGAGACCTAGGGTGAAAATTTCCATTTACCAAAATCAGTTTCCTGCTTTCTTCCACTGAAACATCAGCCTCTGTTCTCCATACATCAATAAACCACCTCCTGTACTGCCAAGCCTTGACAAATAATAATAATAGGATGTGAGTGTCATGCAGGTGGTGAACAGATGAGTTCTGTGGAAAAATGCTGCCAGTAAATGGATGAAAGCTATAGGCAGCTCCATCTAAGTGAGTTAATCTCATATAGGCAACTAGAAAGGCTAAAAAGCATAGAATTATCAGGGTTGGAAGGAACCTCAAGGATCATCCAGTTCCAAACCCCCTGCCATGAGCAGGGACACCTCACACTACATCAGGTTGCTCAGAGCCACATCCAGCCTGGCCTTAAAAGCCTCCAAGGATGAGGCTTCTACCACCTCCCTGGGCAACCTGTGCCAGTGTCTCACCACCCCCATGGGTGAATCTACCCATGTTTATTTTTAGAATAGAATCGAACAGAATTACCAAGGTTGGAAGAGACCTCGAAGATCATCGAGTCCAACCTGTAACCATAACCTCACAACTAGACCATGGCACCAAGTGCCACATCCAGTCCCCTCCTGAACGCCTCCAGGGATGGAGACTCAACCACCTCCCCGGGCAGCCCATTCCAATGACGAATCACTCTCTCGGTGAAGAACTTTCTCCTCACCTCCAGCCTAAACTTCCCTGGTGCAGCTTGAGACTGTATCATTACCTGACCATAAATACACCATACTTGAGGTACTAATGCCAGGAGACCTGGCACTATGCCCTCAAAGAAGTCTCCAATTGAAGTCTAGAACCCACCGGCCAAGAAATTCAGGCACACACTCCCAATGGATGCCCATTACCCATTTCACAGCCACACAAATCAACACCAATTTCTGCCTTGTTTACAAAAGATGCAAAAAGAAAGACCTGTTCTAAAGCTGTCCAGGCTGAAAATGCTCATCTGGCACAAAGCTATGATAGGTGAGAAAGGGCAAGGCAAGGGGAGGCAACTGCAAAGTAATGGTAAAGAAAAGAGTAGGCATTATCCTCAGGTTGCACCCTTGCTAGAGTATTTTCAGTGCATGCCCTGTGGAACTACCTGAAGGGAGGTTGTAGCCAGGTGGGGGTTGGTCTCTCCTCCCAGGCAGCCAGCACCAGAACAAGAGGACACAGTCTCAAGCTGCACCAGGGGAAGTTTAGGTTCAAGGTGAGGAGAAAGTTCTTCACCGAGAGAGTTGTTGGCCATTGGAATGTGCTGCCCAGGGAGGTGGTGGAGTCACCGTCCCTGGAGGTGTTCCAGAGGGGATTGGACATAGTAGTCATGAGGTGTTGGGTGACAGGTTGGACTCGATGATCACAGTATCACAGTATCACAGTATAACCAAGGTTGGAAGAGACCCCAAGGATCATCAAGTCCAACCTGATCTTTGAGGTGTTTTCCAACCTTATTGATTCTATGGTTGTATGTGATCAAATCAGGTCTCACTTTTCTCTGTTGAGTCTTACAAAGCAGGCAAAGACAAGACAAGGTATAAACACTTGTTTTTCAGTCCCCTTCCACCACCCAGGCTGTTCTAAGCTGCAGACTTGAAGTTGCCGCCCCTCTAGTTCTGACAGAGCAGGTGCCATCAATAAAATAGATTACAATAGAATAATAGAATACAATAGAATAAACCAGGTTGGAAGAGACCTTCAAGATCCAACCCATCAACCCAACCAAGATCCAACCCGTCCAACCCATCAACCAATCCAACCCACCCAAACAACTAAACCATGGCACCAAGCACCCCATCAAGTCTCCTCCTGAACACCTCCAATGAAGGTGACTCCACCACCTCTGCAGGCAGCACATTCCAATGGGCAATCACTCTCTCTGTATAGAACTTCTTCCTAACCTCCAGCCTAAACCTGCCCTGGCACAGCTTTGAGACTGTGTCCTCTTGTTCTGGTGCTGGCTGCCTGGGAGAAGAGACCAACCTCCACCTGGCTACAACCTCCCTTCAGGTAGCTGTAGAGATTACAACCGAATGAGACCTGCCAGTACATAACCCTCCATCATTTTATGGCTTAATTAGGAATGGATGTACCTTCATGTCTGCAGGATTCCTTCTGCATACGACCGAGAAGCTCCTCCAGTTGCCACCTATAGCCTCCACCACACCATGATTCCCAAGTTCCTTCAGAAGACAGCACTGGACTGGCTCTGGTCTGAAATTCCTTGTTTTTCTGCACGCCAGGAACTCTTGGTCATTTAAAAGGGAAGAGCAAGAGCAAACGTCACATCCCTCTGGCTCTCCAAGACAATAGATCAAATCGCTATCGTGGAAATCAGTGCCTTCAATTGCCAGAAAGTCACAATGAGGGAAATAGTTTTTAAGAGACTTACATGACAGATAAGCCTTTGGAATACATTTTGCATGTGTATGTGTGACAGCTCTCACTGATTGAGCCACTGGGCAGCGCATTCAGCTTGAAACGCTATTGTTCAAGAGGAGAAGTGGGATGCTTCGTATCTCAGAGGCCACAGACTGGTGTAGGAGCTTTTGTTCCTGCAGAAGAAAGAGGAGAAAAGCTTAGTTTTGATGGCAGCCTAGATGTGACCCGAGTTAAGTGTGGGCAAGGGTGTGAAGGATGTTATTGTGCTGCTAAGGGCGTAGCTGACAGTCTAGTCTCCAACTGCTCTCGTGGAAAGCAGCTTAGAGAAAGGAGAAGGAGATGCATCCTGGGCTGCATCGAAAGCAGTGTGGCCAGAGATGGAGAGAGGGGATTGTGACACAGAGGCCTTGAGCACAAGCCCTATGAGGAGAGGCTGAGGGAGCTGGGGCTGTTTAGCCTGGAGAAGAGGAGGCTCAGGAGCGACCTTCTTGCTCTCTACAACTACCTGAAAGGTGGTTGTAGCCAGGAAGGGGTTGGCCTCTTCTCCCTAGCAACCAGCACCAGAACAAGGGGACACAGTCTCAAGCTGCACCAGGGGAAGTTTAGGCTCGTGGTGAGGAGAAAGTTCTTCACCAAAAGAGTTTTTCGTCATTGGAATGTGCTGCCCGGGAGGTGGTGGAGTCACTGTCCCTGGAGGAGTTCAAGAGGGGACTGGATGTGGCACTTGGTGCCCTGGTCTAGTCATGAGGTTTGTGGTTACAGGTTGGACTCGATGATCTTCGAGGTCTCTTCCAACCTTGGTAATACTGTAATACTTTGCCCTGGTGAGCCCTCACCTGCAATGCTGTGTCCAGCTCTGGAGCCCTCAGCACAGGAAGGACATGGACCTGATGGAGAAGGGCCAGAGGAAGGCTACAAAATGATTTTCTCTCCCTCCTTCCCACCACTGCTGCGGGGAGATGGGGCATGAGGGTTCCAATCAGCTCATCACAGGTTGTCTCTGCTGCTCCTTCCCCCTCACACTCTTCCCTCGTTCCACTGTGGGATCCCTCCCACAGCAGACAGCTCTCCATGAGCTTCTCCACTGTGAGTCCTTCCCACCCACTGCTGCTCTTCTCAAACTGCTCCAATGTGGGTCCCCTCCCAGGGTGGAGTTCTTCAGGAACAGATTGCTCCAGCATGGGCAGCCATGGGGTCACCAGTCCTGCCAGCAACCCTGTTCCAGTCTAAGTTACTCTCTCTACAGGTCCTGCCAGGAGCCTGCTCCAGCACAGATTTCCCACAAGATCACAGCCTCCTTCAGCCTTCCTCAGCATGGGGTCCTCCATGGGCTTGATGTAGGCAAGATGGAAAAGTAAAGCCAAGCAACACTGAATTTTGATTCCATCTGAGGAAGTGGCAAAATAAGGGAGAGGCAAATTAGATTAGGCTGTGTGAGCAGCAAAGGATGTCACTTTGTGAGCATTTCAAAGATGCAAGCATTGCTGATGATACAAAACTGGAACACCAGTAGCCTGTGCTGCCATTCAGGGAGACATGGACAGGCTGGAAAGCTGGGCAAAGGGGAACCTCATGAAATTCAAACAGGGCAAGTGCAGAGTACTGCACCTAGGCAAGAATAACCCTAGGTACCAGTACAGGTCAGGAGCTGACTTTCTGGAAAGCCCCTAGAGTCCTGGTGGACAGTAAGTTACCCATGGCACAGCAATGTGTCCTTGTGGCCAAGAAGGCCAATGGGATCCTGGGGTGCATTAAGAGTGGGACCAGCAGGTCAAAGGAGATCCTCCTGCCTAGTGAGACTGCATCTGGAGTATTGTGTCCAGTTCTGGGCTCCCCAGTTCAAGAGGGGCAAGGAACTATGGAAAGAGTCCATCAGAGAGTTATGAGGATGATTGAGTCCAACAATGGAGAGAGTCATAGAATCACAGAATTGTTAGGGTTGGAAGGGAGGTCAAGGATCATCTAGTTCAAACCCTCCTGCCATGGGCAGGGACAACAGAGTCCACCAGAGAGCAATGATCAGTTATGATAAGAAGCTGAGAGCCCTTGGGGCTCTTTAGCTCAGAGAAAAGACTGAAAGGTGATGTGGTGGTATTAGGTCATAGGCTGGACTTGATGATCTCAGAGGTCTATTCCAGCCTCAATAATTCTGTGATTCTGTGACCTGATAATACCTCAACAGGGTGGGTGTCAAGAAGATGGGGTCAATCTCTTTTCAGAGGTGTCTTCTGAGAGAACAATGGGCAATGAATGCAAACTGGAACACAGGAAGATGCATCTCAACACAAAGAAAATCTTCTTTGGTGTGAGGGTGCTGAAGCCCTGGAGCAGGCTGCCCAGAGAGGTTGTGGAGTCTCCTTCTCTGGAGACACTCAAAACCCACCTGGATATGTTCCTGTGTGAGCTGCCTTTAGGTGATCCTACTTTGGCAGGGAGGTTAGACTAGATCATTTCCAGAGGTCCCTTCCAACCCCTATCCCTTGTATGATTCTGATAGAATAGAATAGAATAGAATAGAATAGAATAGAATAGAATAGAATAGAATAGAATAGAATAGAATAGAATAGAATAGAATAGAATAGAATAGAATAGACCAGGTTGGAAAAGATCAAGTCCAACCTATTACCCTACACCATCTAATCAACTGAACCATGGCACCAAGCACCCCATCCAGTCTCTTCCTAAACACCTCCAGTGATAGTGACTCCACCACCTCTCCCAGCACATTCCAATGGCCAATCTCACTTTCTATGCAGAACTTCTTCCTAACATCCAGCCTAAACCTCCCCTGGCACAGCTTGAGACTGTGTCCTCTTGTTCTGGTGCTGGTTGCCTGGGATAAGAGACCAACCCCCACCTGACTACATCCCCACCTGACTACATCCTCAGGTGCCACAGAAACAAAAACACACTCCAAGGAGGACAATTTATTTTGCAATGTAGGAAATGCTGGAACAAAAGACATGCTTCATGAATCAGCAGAAAGCTCCTAAGCAGAGATTCAGGGGGAAGGAAGCCATAGGGCTTCGTTGCTCAGAAGCAGTCAAAGAAGTGAAAGAATTACTGGAAATGGGCAATAAACAAAGAAAAGAAAACCAAAACCACCAAACACCATTATACAATCAGAAGTACAAAGTGCACATAAAGAAAATGTTCATCCAGTCCACCCCAAAACAGGGACATTCTTAAGGATGATCAGAGGGCTGCAGCTCCTCTCCTATGAGGACAGGCTGAAGGAGTTGGGGTTGTTCAGTTAGGAGAGGAAAAGGCTCCAGAGAGACCTTATTGTGGCCTTCCAGCATCTGAAGGGGGCTACAAGAAAGCTGGGGAAGTACTTTTTAGGATGTCAGGGAGTGATAGGACTAGGGGGACTGGAACAAAACTATCAGGTAGTGATAGGACTAGGGGGAATGGAATGAAGCTGGAGGTAGGGAGATTCAGGCTAGATGTGAGGAGGAAATTCTTCCCCATGAGAATGATGAAGCCCTGGAATGGGTTATCCAGGGAGGTGGTTGAGGCCCCGTCCCTGGAGGTGTTTAAGACCAGGCTGGATGAGGCTCTGGCCAGGCTGATCTAGTGTGGGGTGTCCCTGCTCGTGGCAGGGGGGTTGGAACTAGATGATCCTTGTGGTCCCTTCCAACCCTGACTGATACTATGATACTATGAAACTATGAAATGGGTAGATTGAGATTGTATGTCAGAAGAAGTTTTTCCCCATGAGGGTGGTGAGACACTGGCACAGGTTGCCCAGGGAGGTGGTGGAAGCCTCATCCCTGGAGGTTTTGAAGGCCAGGCTGGATGTGGCTGTGAGCAACCAGCTCTAGTGTGAGGTGTCCCTGCCCATGGCAGGGGGTGGTGGAACTAGATGATCCTTGTGGTCCCTTCCAACCCTGACTGATACTATGATACCATGAAATGGGTAGATTGAGATTGGATGTCAGGAAGAAGTTTTTCCCCATGAGGGTGGTGAGACACTGGCACAGGTTGCCCAGGGAGGTGGTGGAAGCCTCATCCCTGGAGGTTTTGAAGGCCAGGCTGGATGTGGCTGTGAGCAACCAGCTCTAGTGTGAGGTGTCCCTGCCCATGGCAGGAGGCTTGGAACTGGATGATCCTTGAGGTCCCTTCCAACCCTGACAGTTCTGTGATTCTGTGGGGGAGGAAAAATATGATTAGAGGTAGGAAGCAACTTCTCTGCAGGGTGAGGAAATTTCCAGTCTTGGAAATCCAGAGAAAAAAGCATAAGGAACATCTAATATCACAAATGGCACATAGAAAGTAATTTCCCTCAATGTAAAAGTTGGGAACAGTCAATGAAGTTCTCAGCTGTCTAAGCTTAGAACTGGGAGGCCTCAGCACAGGTCACTGTGTCAATAAGTAGTCAACTTAATGAAGGGCTTCTCCATCAAAGGGATGCAGCAAATCACAGGGATCAGGTGATGAATTGGAGCATGTGGCTTAGAAATTCTTTCCTCTGTGGAGTGCTGGAAGCAGAAATCCCACCCTTTGATGTTCCACTTCATTGCGTACAACTCTTCTCCTAAGCAACAGCTGCCAGCCACCAGGACCCTATTTTTGGTGTTATTTTTGACCAAAAGCACCAAAACCCACCACGTTCCAAATGTTACCTTCCACCAAATACCACCAAAACCACCACCTGCCACCAACAACCCACACCACCCACACCAACCAGCACCTACCATCCCCCCCACACCCTCTGATGGGTCTATGTGTTGCACACAGCAGTGTAAAATAGATTTCAGCCAAAAGGAGCAAAATATGTTTCTTTGAAACACCCAAAAAGCCAAGTTGAAGAACTGAACGGTGCCTGCAGTGATAGCACAAGGGACAATGAATAGAATAGAATAGAATAGAATAGAATAGAATAGAATAGAATAGAATTAACCAGGTTGGAAAAGACCTTCAAGATCATCATGTCCAACCTATCACCCAACACCACCTAATCAACTAAACCATGCAACCAAGCACCCCATCAAGTCTCTGTCTAAACACCTCCAGGGATGGAGACTCCAGCACCTCCCTGGGCAGCACATTCCAATGGCCAATCACTCTCTCTGTGTAGAACTTCCTCATAACCTCCAGCCTAAACCTCCCCTGATGCAACTTGAGACTGTGTCCTCTTGTTCTGGTGCTGGCTGCCTGGGAGAAGAGACCAACTTCTGCCTGTCCACAACCTCCCTTCAGGTAGTTGTAGAGAGCAATAAGGTCATCCCTGAGCCTCCTCTTCTCCAGGCTAAGCAACCCCAGCCCCCTCAGCCTCTCCTCATAGGGCTTGTGTTCCAAACACCTCACCAACTTTGTTGCCCTTCTCTGGACATGTTCCAGCAACTCAGCCTCTTGGCTGGAGATGAGAGAAGAGCAGACTGAGATTGGATGTTAGGAACAAGTTCTTTAGCATGAGGGTGGTGGAACACTGCAGCAGATTGCCCAGGGAGGTGGCAGAGGCCTCATCCCTGGACATCTTCAATGTGAGGCTCAACAAGGCTCTGAACAACCTGATCTAGTGGAGGATGTCCCTGCTGACTGCAGGGGAGTTGGACTGGATGACCTTTGGAGGTCCTTTCCAACCCAACCCATTCTATGATCTTATTCATTACAGTACATTTCTTCTACTGATTTCAGCCTTGCTGGGACTTCTACTTTTCATATCTTTGCCAGAGATTCAATCATTCAGTCAAGGGTTGGACGGGATGATCTTTGAGGCCTCCTCCAACCAGATACATTCTGTGATTGCATTCACATTGGCATTCCCTTGAAGTATTTACAGATGCTTTCAAGATCAGGAACTTTCTTTCCTTTTAATATGGGCTACAAAAGGAAATTTATCAGACTAAATCCTACCAATCTTGACTAGTGGCAGGGAATTCTGCACAGAACCAAAACAGTTGTCAAAGATTGGGAGAAGTGATTCCTGTGAATGAAACCAAGACTGGCAGCTCCCATACAATAAAAGTGAGTTTCTGAAGGTCTCCACTAGGAAGAGCAGTCCCTGTGGTTAAAGGAATTGATATTCTGAAGGTCTCCACTAGGAAGAGAAGTCCCCCGGATTAAACAAAAGTGAGTTTCTGAAGGTCTCCACTAGGAAAAGCAGTCCCCAAGGATAAAGAAATGGAGTTTCTGAAGGGCTCCACTAGGAAGAGCAGTCCCCATGGTTAAGTCTCCAGGATTTGAGTTTCTGAAGGTCTCCACTAGGAAGAGGAGTCCCCAAGAATAGAAATAGAATAGGAAGAGTCCCCATGGTTAGAATTTGAGAATAGGTCACCATAGGAATAGAATAGAATAGAATAGAATAGAATAGAATAGAATAGAATAGAATAGAATAGAATAGAATAGAATAGAATAGAATAGAATAGAATAGAATAGAATAGAATAGAATAGAATAGAATAGAATTACCAAGGTTGGAAGAGACCTTGAAGATCATCGAGTCCAACCTGTAACCATAACCTCACAACTAGACCATGGCACCAAGTGCCACATCCAGTCCCCTCCTGAACGCCTCCAGGGATGGAGACTCAACCACCTCCCCGGGCAGCCCATTCCAATGACGAATCACTCTCTCGGTGAAGAACTTTCTCCTCACCTCCAGCCTAAACTTCCCCTGGTGCAGCTTGAGACTGTGTCCCCTTGTTCTGGTGCTGGCTGCCTGGGAGAAGAGGCCAACTCCAGAATTAAAGGACCTGAGTTTCTGAAGGTCTCCACTAGGAAGAGGAGTCCCCAAGATGAAAGAAATTGAGTTTCTGAAGGGCTCCACTAAGAAGAGGAGTCCCCAAGGTTAAAGGAATTGAGTTTCTGAATGTCCCCAATAGGAAGAGCAGTCTCCAGCATTAAAGAAATGGAGTTTCTGCAGAACTCTAGTAGGAAGAAGAGTCCCCAAGACTAAAGACATTGAGTTTCTGGATGTCCCCAGTAGGAAGAGGAGCCCCCAAGATCAAAGTCTTGGCCCATGGAGGTTCATTCCCCTGCACTATGAGGAGCCAAGATATTCCCCTAGTTATTTCTCCTCTTTTCTAAACCACTTTCTGAAAAGCAAGGTTGTGCATGGCTGTGACTTCCCTTCAACCCATGCTTCTAAAGCTGAGCAAAAGCAGGGGGGAACCAACTCTGATAAGCAGATCTTTAAGACAAAGTCCTGTGTTTGTGTCTGAAAGGCTGATTTACCCCAGTACAAAACAGAGCATGTTACTCATTGTGGAGGACAATTAAGTTGCAGAAACATCCACTGCTCCCTGGGAACAATTGGCACCATTATGTGATCAAGAAATCTGTCTTATGTGCATTCCCCACCACCCTTCTCCTTTTCTGCTTCCCTGCAGGAGGAATGTAAAAAAAAACACCAAACAGCTCACACTGGGGGATTTTCCTCTAGTTTTCTGCTTTTTAACTCATCTCATTTTTAACTCATCTCATTTTTAACTCACCTCATTTTTAACTCCCAAGTTGGGAGCAGGTGTTGATCTGTTAGAGGGTAGAAGGGCTCTCCAGAGGGACCTTGACAGGCTGGATAGATGGGCAGAGTCCAACAGGATGGCATTCAACAAGTCCAAGTGCCGGGTGCTGCACTTTGGTCACAACAACCCCATGCAGAGCTACAGGCTGGGGTCAGAGTGGCTGGAGAGCAGCCAAACAGAAAGGGACCTGGGGGTACTGATTGATAGGAGGCTGAACATGAGCCAGCAGTGTGCCCAGGTCCCCAAGAAGGCCAATGGCATCCTGGCCTGGATCAGGAATAGCGTGGCCGGCAGGAGCAAGGAGGTAATTCTGCCCCTGGACTCAGCACTGGTTAGGCCACACCTTGAGTCCTGTGTCCAGTTCTGGGACCCTCAGTTTAAGAAGGACATTGAGACACTTGAACACGTCCAGAGAAGGGCAACAAGGCTGGGGAGAGGCCTCAAGCACAGCCCTGTGAGGAGAGGCTGAGGGAGCTGGGGGTGTTTAGCCTGGAGAAGAGGAGGCTCAGGGCAGACTTTCTTGTTCTCTACAACTCCCTGAAGGGAGGTTGTAGCCAGGTGGGGGTCGGTCTCTTCTCCCAGGCAACCAGCACCAGAACAAGAGGACACAGTCTCAAGATGCACCAGGGGAGGTTTAGGCTGGAGGTTAGGAAGAAGTTCTTCCCAGCAAGAGAGATTGGCCATTGGAATGTGCTGCCCAGGGAGGTGGTGGAGTCACCATCACTGCAGGTGTTTAGGAAGAGACTGGATGGGGTGCTTGGTGCCCTGGTTTAGTTGATGAGATGGTGTTGGGGGATAGGTTGGACTTGATGATCTCAAAGGTCTTTTCCAACCTGGTTAATTCTATTCTATTCTATTTTAAAGAGCAGAACAAAACCTTGGGAGCAGATTGGATGTAGAAACTGCCAAGGGCACAGCCAAGGATGCTGACAAATATTGATGCATTATGTTTCATAGAATCATAGAACATTAGGGGCTGGAAGTGACCATTGAGTCCAACCCCCCTGCCAGAGCAGGTCACACAGGAATGCATCCAGGCAGGTTTGGAACATCTCCAGAGAATGAAACTCCACAACCTCTCTGGGCAGCCTACTCCAGTGCTTCACAGTTTCTCCACATGTTGAGGTGGAACTTTCTGTGTTCCAGTTTTGACCTTGTTCACAAAAAGATACAACTGCCTTGGCTGAAAAACATGCCCAAGACCATCAAGCCCAATCATTATCTAACTCTAACAAGTCTGGTGCAAACCCACTTCCTTTAGCATCACATCTCTGTGTCTAAGTTATCCTCTGCAGCCTCATAGGGTGGATTTGATAAGGAGAAAGATATTCATTTTCAGCTTCAGGACCACAGGGGGTGAAGGGTGAAGGGGTTCCAACACCCCTTCAGGGGGTTGGAAGGGACCTCTGGAGATCAAGTCCAACCCCCTGCCCCCTGCCAGAGCAGGACCATAGAATCAAGCACAGGTCACACAGGAACATGTCTAGATGGGGCTGGAAAGTCTCCACAGGAGACTCCACAACCTCTCTGGGGATCCTGTTCCAATGCTCTGTCACCCTTACAGTAAAGAAGTTCTTCTTCATCTTGAGGTGGAACCTCCTGTGCTGTAGTTTATATCCATTGCCCCTTGTCCTGTCCCAGGGCACAAGTGAGCAGAGGCTGTCCCTTCCTTCCTGACGCCCAGCCCTCAGATACTTAGAGACATTGATTAGATCCCCTCTCAGTCATCTCCTCTCCAGACCGAACAGCCCCAGGCTTCTCAGCCTCTTCTCATCAGTCCCTTCGTCATCCCTGTTGCCCTCCATTGGACTCTCTTAAGCAGATCCCTGTCCCTCTTGAACTGGGGAGCCCAGAACTGGATGCAGTATTGCAGGTGGGGCCTCACTAGGGCAGAGCAGAGAGGAAGGAGGACCTCCCTTGATCTGCTGGACACACTCTGAGACAGTAACTGATGAAGGTCATACTGAGTGAAGGAAGTGTTCTCCTCCTGTCTACAGATAACTTTTGTCTCATCTTTTACACACACTGTAAAGTGTTTGGAGCTGGCCCTGTGTTGCTATTCTCAAGTTGCACAGCACTTAGCAAAGTGGGGACCTGGTCCCCCACTCTGCATTACCAGAAAACAAAAGGAGCTAAACCAACTCTGCCACATGCACTGAGCTCCTCCAGTTTAATCCCACGGAATGGAGAGAAGGTAAAGCCTTTGCAAGTGATGAAAGACACATTCATGTTTAGGCTAGAGTTTCCACAATCAAGGAGCTAATCACACAAGTGACATAAATCCTGGTCTAGACAAAGCTTTATACACTGAAAGGGGTGAAAATACCTTGCCATGGCATGGAAGACAGCTTCTCACACACCCTTCTGTAATGAAGGCTGAAATCATTTCAGCTAAAGCTAGAAAAGATTTTAGGCACCAGAGATTCATGCTGACTTCCACTGCCTCAACATTTTGCTGTGACGTCTAAGCACAGTCTGAAGTCCAAAGCCCCTCAGATATGGATCTGACAGTCCTGCACCAATTATTTACACAGCTCATTTTGCATATTTGGATCCCATCTGCCCCCAGTGCTTTTTAGAAGAGAAGGCTCCGAGGAGGTCTTATTGTGGCCTTCCAGTATCTGAAGGGGGCTACAAGAAAGCTGGGGAGGGATTTTTAGGGTGTCAGGGAGTGATAGGACTGGGGGGAATGGAGCAAAACTGGAAGTGGGTAGATTCAGATTGGATGTTAGGAAGAAATTCTGGAAGACACTGGGAGGTGGTGGAAACCTCATCCCTGGAGATTTTCAAGGCCAGGCTGGATGTGGCTCTGAGCAACCTGATGTAGTGTGAGGTGTCCCTGCCCATGGCAGGAGGGTTGGAACTGGATGATCCTTGAGTTCCCTTCCAACCCTGACAAATCTATGATTCTATGATAGTTATTTCATAACAGTGAAAACATGGTGGTCCTCAGCCCTGTTTTCTACAAGTCCTTCACAACTTCAAGCTTCAGTTTGGCCAGTCCACTGATTCCCTCAGTTGCATAAGTTGGAATGGACCTTAAAGATCATCCAGCTCCAATCCCACTGCTACGGGCAGGGACACCTCTCACTCGACCAGGTTGCTCAAAGCCTCATCCAGCCTGGTCTTGAACGCTTCCAGGGATGAGGCTTCCACAACTTCCTTGGGCAACCTGTTGTAGTGTCTCACCACCCTCATAGTACAGACCTTCTTTCTAATGCCTAATGTGAATCTGCTCTGCTCTTACTTAAAACCCTTGCCCCTCATTCTGTCACCATTTGCTCTTGTAAATAGCCCTGCTCCAGGTTTCCTCTAGGCTCTCTTCAGACACTGGAAGGCTGCTCTTAGGTCTGCCTGGAGCCTTCTCTTCTGCAGGCTGAATAACCCCAGCTCCCTCAGGCTGTCCTTGTAGCAGAGGTGTTCCAGGCCCCTGATCATTTTCAGGAACAAGTTCTTTAGCATGAGGATGGTGGGACACTGCAACAGGTTGCCTGGGGAGGTATTTGAGGCTCCATTGCTGGAGATCTTCAGGGTCAGGCTGGACAAGACTCTGAGTAACCTGATCTAGTGGAGGATCTAGTCCCTGCTGACTGCAGGGGGATTGGGCTAGATGATCTTTGGAGGTCCCTTCTAACCCAAACCATTCTATGAGTATCAAGATTTCTTCCTAAGATCCAGTCTAGATCTACTCTCCCTGAGCTTCAAACCATTCCCCCTCAATCCTATTGCTAGACACCCTGATGAAAAGTCCCTCTGTAGCCTCCCTGTAGGTTCCCTTCAGGTATTGCAAGGCAGCTCTTCTCTTCTCCAGGCTAAACAACACCAGCTCCCTCAGCCTGTCCTCATAGCAGAGGTGTTCCAGCCCTCCTCTGGACTCACTCCCACAGCTCTGTGTCCTTCTTATGCTGGGGACACCAGAACTGGAGGCAGGATTGGAGGTGTGGTCTCAGCAGAGCAGAGTCAAGGGGCAGAATCCTCTCTCAGGCCGTGCTGGCCACACTCCTCTGGCTGCAGCCCAGCACACAGCTGCCTGCTGGGCTGCATGAGGGCACTGCTGGCTCCTGGGGAGCTTCTCATCAACCAACTCCCCCAAGTCTCTTTCTTCAGAGCTCTCTCAACCCACTGTGCACCCAGCTTGGACTTGTGCCAGCGATTGGCCTGACCCAGCTGCAGGACCTTGCACTTTGCTTTGTTGAACCTCATGCAGTTGGCACTGGCCCACTTCTCAAGCCTGTCAGATCCTTCTGGGTGGATCCCTGCCCTCAAGTGAGTCCAGTACACCACACAGCTTGGTGTCAGTGCCCTCAATGCCCCTGCCCATGCTGCTGACTTGTGGAAAGAGAAGCCAAGTGACATTGTTCTTACTCTGCAAATGTTTCCTATACATTTTTAAGCATGGGGAGTCAAAATGAGAAGAACATACCTGGATTCACATCCAGCAGGAATGTGCCTGGCAGCAGCCTGCTGTTACATGTGCTGGGGAGCCCTTGAAATTAAAACAAGCCAGCCACAAATGACACTAATGGGAAGGCTGTCACTTCTGGGTGCAACCACAGAAACAAAACATAATAGGGGAAAAACAAACATTGGCTTTATTCCCAGACAGAAAGTAAATCATCTGCAGAGAGAATGACATTCCTCTCTTCCCCTTGATAGAATAGAATAGAATAGAATTAACCAGGTTGGAAAAGACCTTTGAGATCATCAAGTCCAACCTATCATCCAACACCATCTAATCAACTAAACCATGGCATCAAGAGCCTCATCCAGTCTCTTCTTAAACACCTCCAGTGATGGTGACTCCACCACCTCCCTGGGCAGCACATGCCAATGGCCAATCCCTCTTTCTATGAAGAACTTCTTCCTAACATCCAGCCTAAACCTCCCCTGGCACAGCCTGAGACTGTGTCCTCTTGTTCTGGTGCTGGTTGCCTGGGAGAAGAGACTAACCCCCTCCTGGCTACAACCTCCCTTCAGGTAGTTGTAGAGAGCAAGAAGGTCTCCCTGAGCCTCCTCTTTTCCAGGCTAAACACCCCCAGCTCCCTCAGCCTCTCCTCACTCCTCACCTCCAAACCCCTCCCCAGCTTTGTTGCCCTTCTCTGGACACGTCCCAGCAACTCAACATCTTTCCTAAACTGAGGGGCCCAGAACTGGACACAGGACTCAAGGTGTGGCCTAACCAGTGCTGAGTACATGTTCAACTGGATAGCACATCTTGGGAAGGGACTTTCCCCCTTGTTTTCGATAAGTCAGCTTAAAGAGGAAAGGAAAATAAAATAAATCAGACACAATAACCAAGCACAGAGCAGTCAAACAGGCTTCAGATACTATGCACAGCTCTTAAATGCATGATACATTTATCACAGGATGTTGGGGATTGGAAGGGACCTCCAAAGGTCGTTGAGAGCATCTATCCAAAAATGTAACAGTAGGTTGAGAGAGGTTCTCCTCCCCCTCTACTCTGCCCTGGTGAGGCTGCACCTGGAATATTGTGTCCAGTTCTGGGCCCCTCAGGTCAAGAAGGACCTCAGGGAACTGCTTGAAAGAGTCCAGTGCAGAGACACAGAAGTGATTAGGGGAGTAGAACATCTTTCTTATGGGGAGAGACTGAGGGAGCTGAGGCACTTTAGCTTGGAGAAGAGGAGACTGAGGGGTGACCTCATTTGTGATTATAAAGATGTGCAGGGTGAGTGCCGAGAGGCTGGAGCCAGGCTCTGCTGGGTGATGCCCAATGACAGCACAAGGGGCAATGGGTGGAAGCTGAGGCATAGAAAGTTCCATGTGAACATGAGGAAGAATTATTTCACTGTGAAGGAGACAGAACACTGGAAGAGGCTGCCCAGGGGGGTTGTGGAGTCTCCCTCTCTGGACATACTCAAAACCCACCTGGATGTGTTCCTGTGTGATCTGCTCTAGGTGATCCTGCTCTGGCAGGGGGGCTGGACTGGATGATCTTTTGAGATCACAGAATGTCAGGGGCTGGAAGGGACAAAAATATGGAATTAGAGTAATACCAGAAACTTCAGCTGTATATTTCCAGAGGTTCCCTGGAGAAACTGAGAGGTCCACATAGAAGGTATTTTGTGATATGATATATATGTATGCACAAAAAGGTCTGAGGACTAAAATATTCTGTTCTCTGACCTGTTATCTCAAGCTGAGTACCTGAAAAACATATGACGCTGGAGGTGGGGAGATTCAGGCTGGATGTGAGGAGGAAATTCTTCACCATGAGAGTGGTGAAGCCCTGGAATGGATTATCCAGGGAGGTGGTTGAGGCCCCGTCCCTGGAGGTGTTTAAGCCCAGGCTGGATGAGGCTCTGGCCAGCCTGATCTAGTGCAGGGTGTCCCTGCCCATGGCAGGGGTTGGAACTAGATGATCCTTGTGGTCCCTTGCAACCCTGACTGATTCTGTATTCAGACTTATAACCCCTTAAGTCTCCCACCCTGCACTGAACAGCTTCTAAGGAACCAGTAGATGATTTCTAAAGTCCTTTCCAACCTAAGCCATTCTATGATTCATTCCCCTGACTGACCCAGCTCACAGCAGCCAAGACAAGGTACAGCTGCTCCCTCCCAGTTGTGTGACCACAGATAGGCTTCTTCACATATGCATTTCTAACCCCAGCACTGAAATGGGATGTGGGACTTCCTCAAAAGCTTTGCCTCCAAGTTGCAGCTAAGCAGGGGGAGACCCGACTTTCACACATTTGTTACCTCTGTGGTCAGAGAGGAATGGCTCTGTAGTCAGCTCTCACAGCCTTCTGAAGAAGAAGCTATTCCAGTCCTCCAGAGCTCTGGCATCTGGCAAATGCTCAGTGTTGCATACTTGCTGACTGCCCCAGTGTGCTCCAGGATAATGCTGAATTATGAACCCAGCCCACTGCACAAAGTGTTCCTGTCTCCTTTGCAAAAAGCCTTCCCTCCTCCACCCAGAACGTTAAATGTGGAAACAGCAAATTTGTGTTTGAGCTGAGAGGATTGCAAAGCAAGGAGGAGGACAGAGGCTTACAGAGAAAGGAGGCACAAGCCAGCAGCCCTGAAGAGAATCACAGAATCATAGAATAGATAAGGTTGGAAAGAAAAGACCTCAGAGATCATCAAGTCCAACCTATCACCCAACACCACCTAATCAACTAAACCGTGCAACCAAGCACCCCATCAAGTCTCCGTCTAAACACCTCCAGTGATGGTGACTCCACCACCTCCCTAGGCAGCACATTCCAAGGGCCAATCTCTCTTTCTGGGAAGAACTTCTTCCTAACATCCATCCTAAACCTCCCCTGGTGCAGCTTGAGACTGTGTCCTCTTGCTCTGGTGCTGGGTGCCTGGGAGAACAGACCAATCCCCACCTGGCTACAACCTCCCTTCAGGGAGTTGTAGACAGCAATAAGGTCTCCCCTGAGCTTCCTCTTCTCCAGGCTAAGCAACCCCAGCTCCCTCAGCCTCTCCTCATAGGGCTGTGCTCCAGACCCCTCCCCAGCTGTTTTGCCCTTCTCTGGACACCTTCCAGCAACTCAACATCTTTCCTAAACTGAGGGGCCCAGAACTGGACACAGGACTCAAGGTGTGGCCTAACCAGTGCTAAGTCCAGGGCACAATGACTTCCCTGCTCCTGCTGGCCACACTGTTCCTGATCCAGGCCAGGATACCACTGGCCTTCTTGGCCATCTGGCCACATTGCTGGCTGCTGGCTCATGTTCAGCCAGCTGTCAATCAGCACCCCCAGGTCCCTTTCTGCCTGGCTACTCTCCAGCCACTCTGACCCCAGCCTGTAGCTCTGCATGGGGTTGTTGTGACCAAAGTGCAGCACCCAGCGCTTGGAGTTGTTGAATGCCATCCTGTTGGACTCTGCCCATCTGTCCAGCCTGTCAAGGTCCCTCTGGAGAGGCCTTCAACCCTCTAACAGATCAACTCCTGCTCCCAACTTGGTGTCATCTGCAGTTAGAGCAAGGAAGGTGCTGATGCCGCATGGAACAAAGCTGTGCCTCTTGACCTTTCTTTAGGAAGAACTGAGAGCTAAGTGATCAGGAAATGTGACCTTGTGGCCAAGAAGGCCAACGGCATCCTGGGGTGGGTTAGAAGGTGAGTGTTTAGGAAGTCCAGAGAGATTCTCCTCTCCCTCTACCCTGCTCTGGTGAGGGAATCCAAAGGGTGGCTGTCAATGGATCCATGTCCAAGAGGAGTCCCTCAGGGATCAGTCCTGGGACCAGTCTTGTTTAACATCTTTGTTGGCGACATGGACAGTTGCATTGAGTGCACCCTCAGCAGGTTTGCTGATGACAGCAAGCTGTGTGGTGCAGCAGACAGCTGGAGGGAAGGGATCCATCCAGAGGGACCTTGACAGGCTGGAGAGGTGAGCCCATGACAACCTCATGAGGTTCAAGAAGACCAAATGCAAGGTCCTGCATCTGGGTCAGGGCAATCTCAAGCACCAATACAGGCTGGGCAGGGACTGGCTTGAGAGCAGCCCTGAAGAAAAGGACTTGGGGGTGCTGGTGGATGAGGAGCTCAACATGAGCCAGCAGTGTGCACTTGCAGCCCAGAAAGCCAATCCCATCCTGGGCTGCATCAAGAGAAGCAGAGCCAGCAGGTCAAGAGAGGTGATTCTCCCCCTCTGCTCCACTCTGGTGAGACCCCACCTGGAGCCCCTGTTACAGGAAGGATCTGCATGTGCTAGAGCATGTCCAGAGAAGGGCCATGAGGATGATCTCCTATGAGGACAGACTGAGAGAGTTGGGGTTGTTCAGTTTGAAGAGAAAGCTCCAACGAGACCTTATTGTGGCCTTCCAGTATTTGAAAGCATCCTTCAAATTGTCTCCTCTGCAGAGATGCTAGAGAAGAATCTTAAGGAGGTCCACAAGAAAGCTGGGGAGGGACTTTTGAGGGTGTCAGGGAGTGATAGGACTGGGAGGAATGGAACAAAAATAGACATGGGTAGATTCAGATTGGATGTTAGGAAGAACTTCTTCCCCATGAGGGTGGTGAGACAATGGAACAGGTTGCCCAGGGAGCTGGTGGAAGCCTTATGCCTGGAGGTTTTGAAGGCCAGGCTGGATGTGGCTCTGAGCAAACTGCTCTAGTGTGAGGTGTCTCTGCCCATGGCAGGGGTTTGGAACTGGATGATCCTTGAGGTCCCTTCCAGCCCTAACAATTCTGTGATTCTGTGATTCCATGGACTGGATTAAGAGTGAGCAAGGAAAGGTTTTCCTAGGGAAATTATTCAGCTGGAAGGGAGAGGGGAGCAGCACTCTGGCAAACCCCCACCCAGCCCTTGCAGGTCAGATGCTGCAAGGAAACAAGGCACCACACAGAGCCAGGCTCAGACACCTACTGCCAGCATGTGATGGAGCAGTGTCTTGCACAGCATCAGGCTATTCATGCAGGATAAAAGGGGGCATTCTGCAGAGGAAATGGAGAGGTGGCCTTCTCAAAGCTGAGCCACAGTAATTCCACCATGACTGCTCAGACCATGTGTGATAGATCAGAAGCCAATTTCCATGGCCATCTGGCACCTTTTATGATTATTAAAGGTACAAAGGTAATTTAAAACAAAACAAAACAAAACCCCCACAACAAAACACCCTATTCTCATTACTTTCTGTGACTTGCTTCGTAGGAAAGGTACTTGGCAAAATCTTTGAGCTTAGCAATTTAAGTTAATCACATAATTCAAGACACCACAATGGAGATATCTACACCCCTGACTCACTGCTGAGCATTTACAAAACTGCTAAATCCAGCTGGCCACTGGTCATCAAGAAGGATATTGAGACACTTGAACATGTCCAGAGAAGGGCAGTGAGGCTGGGGAGAGGTCTGGAGCACAGCCCTGTGTGGAGAGGCTGAGGGAGCTGGGGTTGCTTAGCCTGGAGAAGAGGAGGCTCAGGGAGACCTTCTTGCTCTCCACAACTCCCTGAAGGGTGGTTGCAGCCAGGTTTCTGTGGCACCTGAGGATGTAGTCAGGTGGGGGCTGGTCTCTTCTCCCAGGCAACCAGCACCAGAACAAGAGGACACAGTTTCAAGTTGCACCAGGGGAGGTTTAGGCTGGATGTGAGGAAGAAGTTCTTCACAGGAGTAATTGGCCATTGGAATGTGCTGCCTGTGGAGGTGGTGGAGTCACCATCACTGAAGGTGTTTAGGAAGAGACTGGCTGGGGTGCTTGGTGCCATGGTTTAGTTGATTAGATGGTGTTGGGTGATAGGTTGGACTTGATGATGTCAAAGGTCTTTTCCAACCTGGTCCTATTCTATTCTATTCTATTCTATTCTATTCTATTCTATTCTATTCTATTCTATTCTATTCTATTCCATTCCATTCCATTCCATTCCATTCCATTCCATTCCATTCCATTCTGTTCTACAGAACAAAAAGGCAACAGAGTGGATGGCACCAGTTTATGCCAGCCACTCCCACCAGGGGAAGCTTTTTGTTTAGACCAACAACTTCATTTATTCTCAATGGCACCTTGTTAGTCTACTAGTCAAGGGTTATCATTTGAAGACAGTTGCCCTGAGTGGATATTGGCACCTGCTCACCAGCACAGTGAAACAAACCACATGGTGGCCTTTGTTTTATCATAGAATCATAGAATTGTCAGGGTTGGAAGGGACCTCAAGGATCATCCAGTTCCAACTCCCCTGACATGGGCAGGGACACCTTACACTAGAGCAGGTTGCTCAGAGCCACATCCAGCCTGGCCTTATAAACCTCCAGGGATGAGGCTTCCACCATCTCCCTGGGCAACCTGTGCCAGTGTCTCACCACCCTCATGGGGAAGAACTTCTTCCTAACATCCAATTTCAATCTACCCATTTCTAGTTTTGTTCCATTCCCCCTAGTCCTATCACTCCCTGACAGCCTCAAAAGTCCCTCCCCAGCTTTCTTGTAGCCCCTTTCCAATACTGGAAGGTCACAATTAGGTCTCCTCAGAGCCTTCTCTTCTCCAGACAGAACAGCCCCAACTCCCTCAGTCTGTCCTCATAGGAGAGGAGCTCCAGCCCCCTGATCATCTTCGTGGCTCTTCTCTGGACACGCTTTCTTGGCTGGGAGGCACTGAGCTCAAGCCATTTCATTCTTTCCTGTTGCTACCTGTATTCATCTCTGATTAACTTGAAAAGCCAGGACATTTTTCCACTTTGTCCCACAAAATTCCTAGATGACTCCTGTTGGCCTGGTTTTTAACCTGGCACTTAGAAGGGTTTGCCCTAGTTCACCACCCACATCACAGTGCTAGGGAGGGGCACAGCAAGGGAGGTGTGGCACAGCATGGGTCATAGAATCATAGAATCAATAAGGTTGGAAAAGACCTCAAAGATCCCTGTGCTCGAGAATTGTGGAATCATAGAATGGTCTGGGTTGGAAGGGACCTCCAAAGGTCATCCAGTCCAATGCCCCCTGCAGTCAGCAAGGACATCCTCCACTAGAGCAGGTTGCTCAGAGCCTTGTCAAGCCTGACCTTGAGTATCTCCAGGGACGGAGCCTCAACTACCAGCCTGGGCAATCTGTTCCAGTGTTCCACCAGCCTCATGCTAAAGAACTAAAGATCTAAACCTGCTCTCCTCTAATTTCAAACCATTGCCCCTCATCCTGTCACTGCAGGCCTTTGTAAACAGTCCCTCTGCAGCCTTCTTGGAGCCCCCTTCAGCTACTGGCAGGCTACTCTTAGATCTGCCTGGAGACTTTTCTTCTCCAGGCTGAACAACCCCAGCTCCCTCAGCCTGTCCTCACAGCAGAGCTGCTCCAGACCCACGATCATTTTCATGGCCCTCCTCTGGACCTGCTCCATCAAGTCCATGTGCTTCCTGTGTTGAGGGCTCCAGGGACGGATGCAACACTGCAGGTGAGGTCTCACCAGAGCAGAGGGACAGAATCCTCTCTCTCCATCCCTCGCCATGCTGCTTTTGATTCAGCCCAGGGTTTGATTTGCCTCCTGGGCTGCAAGCTCACACTGCTGGCTCCTGTCCATCTTCTCATCCACCAGCACCCCCACGTCCTTTTCTGCAGGGCTGCTCTCATTCTCGTCCTCTCCCAGTCTCTACTGATAACCATACACACCTCAATAGCAGCTACAGCCCTTGGCCCCACTCTGGCCTAAAAATAGCCTCTCCTCTACCAAAAAGACTGAGACATGCAGACATCAAAGTAGTAGTTAGATGAATCACACTTGGAGCTGAGCAAGTGTTTGAGTCACAATTTCCCAAATGGTCTTTTGCAAGCCTTCGTAGCCACAGCCTTTGTAGCTACCAACAGCTTACTGTTTATGAAGGATGTGAGCTCCCATCCTGCTGACATGAGACTGCTCACATGTTGAAAGCCAGACAGAAGTTCTGCTGCCTGCAGCATGACAGTCATTTCACTCGAGACCAACACCTGCAGATTCAATGGTGTCAAACTGCTGTGGAAAAATTAAGGGGCATCAGGACTCTTTTTCTGTGACAACTTAAAACTCAGGTGTGTTTTCTCTGAGTATCACAGTATCACCAAGGTTGGAAGAGACCCCAAAGATCATCCAGTCCAACCTGTCACCACAGACCTCACGACTAGACCATGGCACCAAGTGCCACATCCAGTCCCCTCTTCAACACCTCCAGGGACGGTGTCTCCACCACCTCCCTGGGCAGCACATTCCAATGGCGAATGACTCTCTCAGTGAAGAACTTCCTCCTCACCTCGAGCCTAAACTTCCCCTGGTGCAGCTTGAGACTGTGTCCTCTTGTTCTGGTGCTGTTTACCTGGGAGAAGAGACCAACCCCCACCTGGCTACAACCACCTTTCAGGTAGTTGTAGAGAGCAATGAGGTCGCCCCTGAGCCTCCTCTTCTCCAGGCTAAGCAACCCCAGCTCCCTCAGCCTCTCCTCACAGGGCTGTGCTCAAGGCCTCTCCCCAGCCTTGTTGCTCTTCTCTGGACACGTTCAAGTGTCTCGATGTCCTTCCTAAACTGAGTGGCCCAGAACTGGACACAGGGCTCCAGGTGTGGCCTAACCAATGCAGAGTCCAGGGGCACAATGACTTCCCTACTCCTGCTGGCCACACTATTCCTAATGCAGGCCAGAAACCTATGACATCTTCCATGGCCTTCCTTCCTCAAACAACCTGTCTTCATCACTGGTAGGAGTAAGAGAGAGTCTGAACTGTTTGGAACTGATACTTACAATCTGACTCCAAGTTTAAATGTAAACACAGAACCACAGAATGTTAGGGGCTGGAAGGGACTCAGAAAGATCATCCAGTCCAAAAGATCCTGCCAGAGCAGGATCATCTAGAGCAGATCACACAGGAACACATCCAGGTGGGTTTGCAATGTCTCCAGAGAAGGAGACTCCACAACCCTCTTGGGCAGCCTGTGCCAGGGCTCTGGCAACCTCACAGGGAAAGTTTTCCCTTCTGTTCCCATGGCACCTCCTCTGCTCCAGCTTGCACCTATTCCCCCTTGAGCAGAGCCTGGCTCCATCCTCCTGACACTGCCCTGCACATCTTTATCAACAAGAATGATGTTACCCCTCAGGCTCCTCTGCTCCAAGCTAAAGAGCCCCAGCTCCCTCAGCCTGTCCTCAGCAGGGAGATGTTCCACTCCCTTCAGTATCTTTGTGGCTCTGCACTGGACTCTTTCCAGCAGTTCCCTGAGGTTCTTCTTGACCTGGGGGCCCAGAACTGGACACAATATTCCAGATGCAGCCTCACCAGGGCAGAGTAGAAGGGCAGCAGAACCTCTCTGGACCTACTAACCACAGCCCTTCTAATCCACCCCAGGATGCCCACAAGGGCACATTGCTGGCTCATGGGCATCCTTCTGTCCACCAGGACCCCTAGGTCCTTCTCCTCAGAGCTGCTCTCCAACAGATCAAATTCTAACCTGTACTGGTCCATGGGGTTGTTCTTTCCCAGACAGAAGACTCCACACTTGCCCTTGTAGGATTTCATTAAGCAGCTAAGAACAAAATAATCAGTCATTGGATTTGTTGCTTTTTTTCCCGCATGCATTTTATCTCAGAGCATGGAAAATGCTAACTGATTGTGAAACAGTTTTCAAAGGGTTCCTGCGTTCACACTGAGATTTTCCCGTTGGTCTCCTCACAATTTCAGCACTAATGTGTCATACACAAAGGTCTTATGCCAAATATTTGCAAGGAAGGGCCTAAATCTCTTCTAATCTTCCTCAAATCTCACTGAATTGAAAACACAGAAAAAGGAGAGGTCTGGATTCTTGCCTCCACTTGCCCCTGTACTCAGCACTGGTTAGGTCAGACCTTGAGTATTGTGTCCAGTTCTGGGTAATCAATTTAAGAAGGACATTGAGTCACTTGAACATGTCCAGAGAAGGGCAATGAGGCTGGGGAGAGGTCTGGAGCACAGCCCTGTGAGGAGAGGCTGAGGGAGCTGGGGTTGCTTAGCCTGGAGAAGAGGAGGCTCAGGGCAGACCTTCTTGCTGTCTACAACTCCCTGAAGGGAGGTTGTAGCCAGGAGGGAGTTGGTCTCTTCTCCCAGGCAACCAGCACCAGAACAAGAGGACACAGTCTCAAGCTGTGCCAGGGGAGGTTTAGGCTCAAGGTGAGGAGAAAGTTCTGCCCAGGGAGGTGGTGGAGTCACGGCCCCTGGAGGTGTTTTCAAAAAGGTTTGGATGTGGCACTTGGAGCCATGGTTTAGTTGTCCTGAGGTGTTAGGTATTAGGTGATAGGTTGGGCTTGCTGATCTCTGAGGTCTTTTCCAACCTAGTTCTATGATTCTATGATTCTACTTCCAGCTGCACTTCCAGTTTTGAAGGAAGACCTGATTTCTAGTGAAATCCTGTGGGGCTTTGTGGATTCTTCCAAGTCCTGCTCATGGCAGAAAGCAGACAAACTTCCAGGATACACAGATTCACTCCCCAGCATCAGATCTTCCAGACTCTAGCTGTTATGGATACCAAACAGTGGGGAAAGGCCACAGCCTTTGACACAGTGCTAGCAGCATGACTGATCCTATGAGTCACTTCTGCAGTGGAATGCAAATCTGGAATCCCCAGCTCCAAGAGGAGCCTCTCCCTTGCAGCCTCAGATGCTAAAGCCAGCAGGAACTGCTAACCCCCTTCACATCCCTCCTGCATATGAAACCATTCCAAATTATTGCTGCATTTAAAACAATCCAAGGAAGAACCTACAAAGTTTGCTTGGAAAAGCTAGGCCAGAAGAAATAAGGCACTTAACCTGAGGTTGCATGGATTGGCTTGAGGGTGACAAAACACTGGAACAGGCTGCCCAGAGAAGTTGTGGAGCCTCCTTCTCTGGAGACATTCAAAACCCACCTGGACGTGTTCCTGTGTGATCTGCTCTAGGTGATCCTGCTCTGGCAGGGGGTTGGACTGGATGATCTTTTGAGATCCCTTCCAACCCCTAATGTTTTGTGATTCTATGTGACTTGGGCACACATTTTGAGAAGCAAGAGGAAATAAGAAGCCACAGACTCTATTCCAGTGTCATCTGAGTCATCCTAAACACTTAGGTCATTGACAGCACAGAATCACAGAATGGTCTGGGTTGGAAGGGACTTCTAAAGGTCATCTAGTCCAGGCCCTTCTGCAGTCAGCAGGGATATCTTCCACTAGATATGCTCAGAGCCTTGACCAGCCTTAACTTGAGTATCATCAGGGATGGGGCCCCAGCAACCTCCCTGGGCAGCCCGTTCCAGTGTTCCACCACCCTCATGCTGAAGAACTGTTTCTAATATCCAGTCTAAATCTGATCTTCTTTGATTTCCAATCATTGCCCCTTATCCTGTGACTGCAGGCTTTGCAGCCTTCTTGTAGCCCCCTTCAGGTACTGGAAGGATGGAGTCTTCTCTTCGTCAGGCTGAACACCTCCAGCTCCCTCAGCCTGTCGTCATAGCAGAGTTGCTCCACTCCCATGATCATCTTCATGGCCTTCCTCTGGACCTGCTCCATCAGGTCCATGTCTTTCCTGTGTTGAGGGCTCCAGAGCTGGACACAGCACTGCAGGTGAGGTCTCACCAGAGCAGAGTAACATGGCAGAAGCCCTCTCTCCATCTCTGGCCATGCTGCTTTTGATGCAGCCCAGGCTACCGTTGACCTTCTGGGCTGCAAGCTCTGACTGCTGGCTCATGTCCCGCTTCTCATCCACTAGATAAGAGAATTGTCATTTTTTTCCCCTTCAGTCCACACTTCTGAAGAAATTCCATTAATCCCTGTCCTTCCCTGGGGAAAGCTTCATACTTTATCTTTCTGCAGCTCAAATCACTTATGCCTGGCCCTTTAAGGGAAAGAAACCTTTCAAAAGACCTGAAATTGTTTATGCAGAGAAGGCCAAAGGCATCAAGTTAGCTGACAGTTGTCCTTCCACATGTATGTGACCACAGAGATATGGGGAAAACGAGCCAAGGAGGCTGCTGTGAACCTCAGTGCTTCTGCAGTGCTTAGCCATGGTTCCCACCATCCTTTAACACAGTTAGGAGAGAGACTCCCTCTCCCCTTTGCCTCCCTGTATTCATCAAAAGATCAAGGCCTTTTGGATAAAGCAGTCTGAGTGGAAAACCTTTCCTCATGAGAAACAAACCCTTATCTTCTTTGCTGTGGGCCCAAATAAGACATTTGGGTTCCCATTAAAAACAGGAGGAACTAATTCAGCTTATCTGGACATGAAAACCAAGCCAGTGTTGTGTCTAGGTGATTAGCAAGGGAGTTTAAGAGGCTCCTTGTAAGCTCTCCTTATCAGCAATATCCCAGGTTTGCTCTTCTCTGTTGCAAGAGGATAAAAACAACACTTCAGCCATCCAGCAAAATCTAAGCCATCCAGGTAATGCATATCTCATGCAAAATAGCAGGTTTAATAGTAATAGTAATAGTAATAATAATAATAATAATAATAATAATAATAATAATAATAATAAATTTCACCAGGTGAACCAATAAATCATTCTGAAGTGCTTTTCACAAGGGT
Organism: Picus viridis; assembly: GCA_033816785.1. NCBI lineage: Eukaryota > Metazoa > Chordata > Aves > Piciformes > Picidae > Picus > Picus viridis. Next base: position 49,924,308 of record CM066567.1, on the reverse strand, counting down.
CACAGATTTCCATTACTGATTTCTCTTATGCAGAAATTCAGCTGATCATTATCTCATTTCCACAGTCAGAGAGGTTCAGCTATGTTCGGGGGGGGGGGGGGGGAAAGCCACATAAGCACAAATTCTAACTATTTTCATTCCATGTGCTTGAGAATACTAAAAATGCACAAATTCCTTTCAATTCATAAATTAATTGGCCAGATAAACTGGGGGGAGGGGAGGGAGGGGTAGTTTTAAGTAAATGCAAATGACTCTGCTCTTGTGAGACCCCCCCACGTTGAACACTGCCTCCAGTTCTGGTGTCCCCAGCATAAGAAGGACACAGAACTGTTGGAGCAAATCCAGAGGAGGCCACAAAGATGATCCAAGGGTTGGAGCACCTCTGATATGAGGATAGGCTGAGGGAGCTGGGGTTGTTCAGCCTGGAGAAGACTCCAGGGGCACCTCAGAGCTGCCTTCCAATAGCCGAAGGGACCCTAGAGGAAGGCTGCAGAGGGATTTTCCATAAGGGTATCCAAAGACAGGACAAGGGGGAATGGTTTGATGCTGAGGGAGAGTAGTTTTAGACTGGACCTTAGGAAGAATTTCTTCAGCATAAGGTTGGTGAGACTCTGAATTGGCTGCCCAGGGAGGTTGTGGCTGCCTCCTCCTCAGGGATATTGAAGGCCAGGTTAAATGAGAGCTTGAGCAGCCAAGTCTAGTTGAGCAGCCAAGACTAATTGAGAGGCACCCTAGCCCATGGTGGGGAGTTTGGAGTAAATGATCTCGGAGGTCCCTTCCAACATAAGCCATCCTATGAAATTCACAGGAGGTTTTGATCCAACACCTCAGTTTCTTGCCTCTGATCAAAAGGCTGCTGCCCATGAATTTTCTGGAGAGTTGCTTTAACACAGCATGAAAAACTTAATAACACAAGGGTGGGAGAGGAGGTACTCAGAGGTTTTCTTTTGCCCTTAACTTAAAAGAGTTAAGGAAAGCCATAGTACTGATACTAACTAACAGGCATAAACTCTTACTGGCAAAGGTAGCAAAACAAAAACACAACAAATCAAACCAAGCCAACACCAAAAGCCAGACAGAAATGCACTTGCAGCTCAAGAATGAGACACAGGGCTTTCACTTCCTCAGTTTACAGTTACCACAAAAGTTCAGTCACATGCATTTACTAATTTCACCCTCTCTGGATCTACATTGCTGTGGCCAGCCTCCATCACTCTGCTTCCCATCACTGATTTCCTTAACAAATTAAAGTCCTTGAGGGTAGAGTTTTCTTCAAGTTAGGAAACATTCAGCCACCTCTCTGGAGTCAAGTTCATCTACTACCAGCCCATTTAGAGATCCCAAAGCAAGACCACCAAAAAACTGGTAATGGGGTAACTTAACACACCACAGCTCCCCACTCTTCTGCTTTCAGATGCTCAGGCCGTTGTGCTGCTGGGATGCTTGGCACTGTTCACAGGATCTCAGGATGCTAGGGGCTAGAATGCACCATAGAGTAGAAAGAATAGAATAGAATAGAATAGAATAGAATAGAATAGAATAGAATAGAATTGAATTGAATTGGAGTTGAATTGAATTGAATTGAATTGAATTGAATTGAATTGAATTGAATTGAATTGAATTGAATTGAATTGAATTGAATTGAATTGAATTGAATTGAATTAACCAGGTTGGAAAAGACCTTCAAGATCATCAAGTCCAACCTATCAACCAACACCACCTAATCAATAAACCATGGCACCAAGCACCCCATCCAGTCTCTTCCTAAACACCTCCAGTGATGGTGACTCCACCACCTCCCTGGGCAGCACGTTCCAAGGGCCAATCTCTCTTTCTGGGAAGAACTTCTTCCTAACATCCAGCCTAAACCTCCCCTGGCACAGCTTGAGACTGTGTCCTCTTATTCTGGTGCTGCTTGCCTGGGAGAAGAGACCAACCTCCACCTGGCTACAACCTCCCTTCAGGGAGTTGTAGAGAGCAAGAAGGTCTCCCTGAGCCTCCTCTTCTCCAGGCTAAGCAACCCCAGATCCCTCAGCCTCTCCTCACAGGGCTGTGCTCCAAACCCCTCCCCAGCTTTGTTGCCCTTCTCTGGACACATTCCAGCAACTCAACATCTGGAGATCTTCAATTCCAAGCCCCCTGCCAGAACAGGACCATAGGATCTAGCGCAGCTCACACAAGAATGCAGACAGGGCTTGAAAGTCTCCAGGGAAGGAGATTCCACAACCCCTCTGGGGAGCCTGTTCTGGTGCTCTGTGATCCTCACAGTAAAGAAGTTCCTCATAATGTTGAGGGGAAACCTCCTGTCCTGTAGTTTACTTCCACTTCCCCTTGTCCTATCACAGGGTGCAATGGAGAAGAGCCATTCCCTTCCTTCTTGACACCCAGCCCTCAGATACTTATCTACATTTATTAGATCCCCTCTCAGTCATCTTCTCTCCAGACTGAACAGTCCCAGGTGTCTCAGCCTTTCCTCATCAAGCACTGCTCCAGTCCCTCCATCATCCTTGTAGCCCTCCATTGGACTCTCTCCAGTAGATCCCTGTCCCTCTTAAACTGGGGAGCCCAGAACTGGATGCAATATTCCAGTTGGGGCCTCACTAGGGCCGAGTAGAGGCGGAGGAGAACCTCCCTCGATCTGCTGGACACACTCTTCTTCATGCACCCCAGGATACCAACCCCCTTCCCAAATTCTTCTTTCCCATCCCTACCTGTGGTGCAGCAGCAGCTTAGACCTCTGGGTTTGGCTACACTTGACTTTTTCCCTAGCTCTTTATTTTGCTGCCTTGCTTTCTGGCAGAAACACATTCATGCTTTGCAACCTGCTCAGGGAAACAGCTACCCAATTCAATGTCTCCTCCACTGTATGAGCTTTGGAATGTGCCCTATCTTATCATTTGTTTTGGCAACGATAACCCCAACATGGTTTTGTTTGCTTTTCACTGAGTATTTTTCTGTTCTTCCTGTTCTGCTCCAGAGGTTGGGTTTGGTTTGGGGTTTTTTTATTTGGTTTGGTTGGGGGGGGATGGTGTTGGGTTGGGTTTTTTTTCAGTTGTTTAGTTTGTTGGTTGTTTATGTTGTTGTTTTTTAGAATAGAATAGAATAGAATAGAAAATAGAATAGAGAATAGAATTGAGAATAGAATAGAATAGAATAGAATAGAATAGAATAGAATAGAATAGAATAGAATAGAATAGAATAGACCAGGTTGGAAAAGACCTTTGAGATCATCAGGTCCAACCTATCACCCAACACCATCTAATCAACTAAACCATGGCACCAAGCACCCCAGCCAGTCTCTTCCTAAACACCTCCAGTGATGGTGACTCCACCACCTCCTTGGGCAGCACATTCCAATGGCCAATCCCTCTTTCTGGGAAGAACTTCTTCCTAACATCCAGCCTAAACCTCTCCTGGCACAGCTTGAGACTGTGTCCTCTTGTTCTGGTGCTGGTCTGTTCGTGGTTTTGTTTGGCTTGGGGGTTTTTGTTTGTTTGGGGGTTTGTTTGGTTTAGGGTTGTTTGTTGTTTGTTTGGGTTTTGATTGCTTGTTGTGGTGGTTGTTTTGACTGTCTGTAACTGCTGAATTTCTACTAACTCTGCATTAAAGACCACGGGAGGCACAAGCTCTCGGTTTTCATGCCTGAGCTAACAGAAGCTGAGTGCTGAACTTGCCGTTAAAATAATCAAAGGGTAGTTCTTTGCCCAAATTTAACAGGTTCTCTCACAATTGGGGTGACCTAAGGGCATGTGCGGGATGAAACTCATCCCACCCCGATGTTTCCAGATTGCATGCTTGTAACTTTGCACGGGCACGTTCGAAAGATTAAAGCACTTAACAGAACCCATTGGAAACCTGACTGACGCATTGAAGTTAAACTGAATAAAGCTTTGCTAGAGCAGGCAGGAACGCGGCTCCAAGCTGTCCGGGTTTTGCACATGTCGCTGTTACACCACCGAATTCTTTCCCCGAGACGACGGCAGCTGGGCGCCGGGACGCAGCATCCCTGCACCGGGAGCGACACCCCAGCCCGCGGCGCCCGAGGCCGTGGGTGGAAGAACAGCCTTCCCCCCACCACCCTCGCCCCACCCGGGGTTCCCCAGGCCTCGGAGGCTGGGGGCGGGAGGCCAGTCCCGGGGCGGGGCGGCCGCAGGTGCGGGGCGGTGGCGGGAGCTGGTAATTGGGCGGCCGGGCAAGGGGCGGGCAGAGGGCTGGGCAAGGGGCCGGGCGCAATGGGGAGGAGAGCCTGGGAGAGACCTGAGGAGAGCCGGATTTAAGGAGTGGTGCTGGGCAGAGGTGTCCTGCTGGTGACCGTCCATACCGCCACCTTACCGCCGCCATGCCCGTCAAAGGAGGCACCAAGTGCATCAAGTACCTGCTCTTCGGCTTCAACTTCATTTTCTGGGTGAGGGACGCGGTCGCCGCGGAGCTCGGCGGGGCTGTGCCGCCGGAGCTGCTCGGGAGGGAGCTCCGGGGAACCGCGTGGGGAAGGGCAACCTGCCGGGAGCGGTGGCTTTGGTTTCCCTTGTTGTGTTTTACCGGGTTAATTGCTTTTTCCTTCACTTTCACCCCACTCGGGAAGGGGGGGGTGAGGCGGGGGGCTCCCGGCACTGCTTTCCGCCCCCTCGTTGCGCTGCCGCCGTTTCCCCCACCGCTGCCGGGGCGGCCAAGGTACCTGCGCCCGGGCGGGGCGGCTCCCGGGCGCGGCGGCGACCGGCGGCACCTTCCCTGCGCGGCTCTCCGCGTAGCCGGGCGGGGCTCCTGGCGCTCTTCCCGCGTTGGGGCGCTCTGGGGTGGGTGCCTCTCGCTCTCTTATCCCCACCGGAGGGTTCTGAGTCGTCTTGCCCCGCGGGAGCTGGCGTCTCCCCGGGCGGGGGCCGCCGGTGGGGAGCGGCAGCCGCTTACCTGTTGCGACACTGAACGTGCTTGCGGTGCCGTGAAACGCCCGGCGAGGTGCTTTATTTTCCCACCTTTCTTTTTTTTTGTGTTCGATAAAGCCGTGCTTAGCGTAGGGCTGCCTGCGTGTCCCGCCTGTTAACATTACGGGGGGATGCTGGGTGTGAAGGTGGCTTCCCCACCCCCAGCAGCTCGCCCAGAAACTCTCTTTGCGGGAGGTACCTCTCGGGAGGTTGTTTGGTTTCTTGTGGGTTGGGTTTTTTCGGTGCGAAGGCTGTGACGGGCGGTGGTGAGCTGCTGCCTCCCGAGCTAGCGCTTGTGATCGTCGTTTGTACGGACCCATCTTGCCGGGAGGCTCAGCCGAAGCTGTGGCTTCTGCCTTGTATCTTCTGGGCAGTGTCCTGTAAAGAAAATCCTCAGCAAGTTCAAGCTGTAGGAGCACCCCATCACCGTCAGTGGGAATCATAGCTCGGTTCCCTGGCTTGTGTTTACCGGGCAGTGTCAGAAAGCATGGCTTCGCTTGAGAGGTTGTGGCTGCTTCTCAAGCACTCAGACCATGGACATCTGAATTTTGCACGATCTGCCTTGCAGCAAATGACACAGGGCCGTACAGCCCAACTGCCTGTGTGCCTGATGTATAGGTGTGAAGTGTGAGACTCCCCCAAAAAATGAATTTTCTCTGGGCTATCTGCTACAGTGGAGAAATGCTTTTGTGATTCCCTTTCACCTTCTGATGTGACAAAATTAACTGGGAGCTGTGGAAAGAAACCACTTCTGGAGTCAGTTACAGTATTGCACATGGGATGACTGGAAGACCCAATGCTAACGGATTAAGTTGTCATCATCTCTCGACTTAAAAACGAGTTTCGGCAAAGTAAGAGAGTGGAACCAGGCTGCCCTTGGGGGAAGCTGTGCAGAGAATTTGCAAGGGCCCAGGAAAATGCTAATTGCCCCTTGTGACTCATGGAGAGGCTGAGCAGAGGGGTCACAGAATGCCAGGCTGGGAGGGACCCCGAGGATCATCTGGTCCTGCTCTGGATGCTTTCCAGCCTGTCTGGGTCTTGTGTACAGCCGGGACCAAAACTGCACTCAGTGCTCCAGGTGTGGCCTGACACGCACTGAGTGGGACAATGGTTCCTTTCTCTGCTGGTAATGCCCTGGTTGATGCAACCCAGTATCCTGTTGGCTTTCTTTGGTGTTGCAGCACACTGTTCACTCATGCGGAGCTTGATGTCCACCAAGACCCCCAGGTCCCTTTTTCTAGGGTTGCTCTTGAACTAGGTGGATCCCAGCCTGAACTGCATCCCTGGGTTATGTATTCCTAGGTGCAAGACCCTACATTTGTCCCCACTGGACTTCATAAGGTTCTTGCTAGCCTGCTTATTCAACCTATCCAGGTCTTCCTGGAGGGTGGCTCTCCCTTGTGGAGTGTAAACCTCCCCACTCATTTTGGTGTTGTCTGCAAACTTCATCAGGGTGCTCTTGATCCCAACAGCCAGATCATTTATGAAGATATAAAACAGCCTTGGGCCCAGTATCAAGCCCTGGGGAACCCTGCTTGTGACTGGCTGCCAGGCTGTCAAGGAACTATTGATTACCATCTTCTGGGTACAGCCTGTCAGCCAGTTCCCCACCCACCCCACAGACTACCTATCTAGGCCAGTCTAATAATTACCTGGGTCCTCCTTGCAGCCCTTCTACATGGAGGTGACATTACCCATCTTCAGGGATGTCTCCTGATCTCCATGACTGCTCATAGGTTACAGAAAGAAGTCTCACAAGGGCATCAGCCAGCTCTTAGCACCCTCAGGTGGAAGGCACCTGGGCCTGTTGAGTTGTACAGATCAAACACCTGCAATAGCTGACACAGGAACTCTTCCTTCACTGAAGGTGGATCTGTGTCTGCATCAACCTGTGTCGTTGTTCCCATGGCCTGGATCCCCAAAACATTGGTGAAGACAGAGGTGAAGGTGTTGAGGACCTCTGCCTTTTCAGTGTTGTTGGTTCACCTGTCTTGTTTAATAGTGGGCCCAGAGTGTCTTTCTGTTTCTGCTTGTTGTTAATGTATATGAAGAACCTTTTCATGGAGTTTTTAACCTCTTTTTGGCCAATTCCAGTTCAAGCTGAGCTTTTGCTTTCCTAACTGCATCTCTGCACACCCTGGTAATGCCCTTGTGATCTTCAGTCAGTAATGTTCCACTTTTCCATCTCTAGTATATTTCTCTTTTGGTTCTGAGCATACCCAGAAGCTCAGAATTAAGCCAAGGGTCTCACTTGTTCCACCTCCTTCCCTTGCCTTTAGAGGGGATGAACTGGTTTTATGTGTCTGGGAGATTGTTCTTGAGGGATAACTCCCAGCACTTGCTAACTCCCTTGTCCTCCGTGGGAGCTTTCTGTGGATCCCTTCCAGCTGAGCCCTGAGCACAGTGAAGTTTGCTCTTCTAGAAATCTAAACCCGTTGTTTTGGAACTAACCTTCAGTGTGCTCAGCGGTATCCCAAATTCCACACTCCTGTGAGCGCTGCAGCTGAGGCTGTCACTAGCCAAGATACTCCAGAGCAGGTTTTCTTGGTTGGTGAGCAGCAAGTCCAGTAGTACCTCATTCCTGGCTGGCACATCTGTGTGAGGAAGGAGTTCTCTGTGCAACCCAGAAACTTGATGGATGTCAGGTGAAACTGCTGTGTTGTCTCAGTGTAAAGAGACAGGTATGTTGGGGCAGGCAGCATGAGAGGCAGGGAACAACCCTGATAAAGGCTTGGATGTATTTTATGGTGCTGGGAGATGGGACGTGTCCAGGGAAGGGAAGTAAGGCTGGTGAGAGGCCTTGAACACAAGCCCTATGAAGAGAGGCTGAGGGAGCTGGGGTTGTTTAGCCTGGAGGAGGCTCAGGGGAGACCTTCTTGCTGTCTACAACTACATGGAGGGAGGTTGTAGGCAGGAGGGGGTTGGTCTCTTCTCCAAGGCAACCAGCACCAGAACAAGAGGACACAGTCTCAAGCTGTGCCAGGGGAAGTTTAGGCTGGAGGTGAGGAGAAGGTTCTTCCCAGAGAGAGTTGTTAGCCATTGGAATGTGCTGCCCAGGGAGCTGGTGGAGTTACCATCTCTGGAGGTGTTCAAGAGGGGATTGGACATGGCACTTGGTGCCATGGTTTAGTAGTCATGAGGTGTTGGGTGACAGGTTGGACTTGATGATCTTTGAGGTCTCTTCCAACCTTATTGATTCTATGAAAAGCTGATGGAAGGATGAATGGAAGTAAACTGAGCAGAAGTGATAAGCCTGAGTGCAACCCTGATCCTAAAACTGAAGGCACAATCAGTGACTGGCTCTTGGCCTTGGGAACCCACCCACCCCAAGAAGAGAAAGAAGCCTTTGCTTGCTTCTGAATAGTCCATGGGTGTGGGGTGCTGTTGTTCAGGTGCTACTTGGGGATGATGATGTCGTCAGGTTTAGTGCACCTCCTCAAGCAAGAGAAGTTGCAAGGTCCTGTGAAGCTGTGATCAAGTTTTACACCCAGGACTCCTCTTTTAATATATAAGTTGCCTCAAAAGGACAGGTGAGGAACTTAAATGACCTGCAGCAAACCTGTAGGTTTTTTTGTAGTTTGTGTGAGGGCAAGAGGAAGCAAAAAATGAAACAGCTTGGTATGGGGTGGGGAGGAATAAAACAAAACCTGAGAAACTCAAAGCTGGAGCTATGCTGAGGGAAAGAGATGAAGGCTGCTAAATGCTGGCAAGCCAAATGCAGCAGTACAGTAAGGCTAGCCAAAGAAAAAGCTTCAGGAAGAGTTTGCAAGAGCAAACCCAACTAACATATCCCTCTCCAGACACATTAGGACCAGGGAGCTTCCTGGGGAGTCCTGCAATTGGTTCAGGCATGTAGGAGCATGTCGGGAGTGATGCGCTGTGGGACTTGCTCCTACTGGGGGTACCTGGGGGAAAACGTGGTGAGAGTTCTGTGCTCTAACCTGTCTCTGAATCCCTCACAGGCTTGGCTTGATCTCATGATGAAAAGGTGGTGGAACAACAACAGTAAATGATGGTTAACAGCTTTCCAGGTTCATACAACATTTAGCTCATTGTGACTGGGTAAAGCCTCCTGCTCTCACCTCCCACCTCAGTGCTGGAAGGCTGGAATGTGGTGGATTTGAGCCTGGATGGTTTTTGGTTGATGTCATTCTGGGGTATGTAGAGAGTGGCACACATGTTGCCTCTGGAAAAGGCAGAGAAGATTCTTTCCAACTAAAAAGCTGGTGTACAGGTGGAGTTGTGCTGTTGGAGAAGAGAGAATGCTAACTGCAAGGGGAAGCTGGCCTTTGTGACATAAACTGTTCATCAGAAGCCTTGGTTCTTGGAGAGAGGAAGGAGCCACTTGGTGTTTGTTCATTTGTTCAGGGTCTCCTGGATATCCCAGGGCTTTTAAGGAAACCAAGCAGCCTTGGAGTAAGATCCTGGCAGGATGAAATGGTTGGCTGAGCAGGGGCAGGGCTGAGTTGAGGTGGAGCTCTCTTGCAGGGCAGAGAACTGGCAGAACTGGCATGCAGGAGCCAACTGCATGGTAAGCGATACAGTCCCAGCTAATCTGTAAATGCATGAGAAGTAACAGCTTGGTGCTCGAGTAGCATCTGTTATTCCCAGCAATGCAGGTGGATGCATGCTAACCCAGCAGGCTATGTGAGAAGTGTGACACTTGCCAAAGACCAAGTAACATCTGGGAGGCAGGGGCAGGAAGGAGCCTGGAGTTATGAACTCCTTGTTTCAGTGGCAGCAATGAAGTGAAGTCTTGGGAGAGAAGGATCTATGATGGCTTCACAGGTGGATGCACAGAGGGAAACCAGCTTCAGAAGTCAATGACCTGAAGAAGAGAAAAGATGATCCCATTGTGTAAATCCATGGTGTGCTGTGGATTGCTCTAGTGTTCTGCCCATGTTGAGAAGGAACATAGTGGTAATGTTTGGGGTAGGAAGAGGGTTTCTGCTACCAGCAACTGAGTGAATTTGGATTCTTTACCTTAAAAACAGGGAAATGTGCTTGAGGTCTGTAAGATCATGACTGGCCAGGTAGTAGTTGGGGCCTGACTATACAGAGAGCAAGAACTGAGGGCGGAGTCTGAGAAGAGGAAGGTTTGGAAGACAAGGACATAGCTCTGGGGCTGGTGGGGTCTCTCCAGCAGGTGGTATGGATTATGTAGCTCAAGGGGTACCTATCTAATGGTGTTCAGCAGCCTTGAGTTCATTCTCTAAAGGTTCTGTCTGTGTCATTCCACAATCTGTAAGCCCTCAACATACAAACTGGGAGGTTAGTCATTGGAAATGCCACTGCCTGTCATGCTCTGATAACCCTTCTTGAGGAACCCCCTTGTAGGACACTGTGCTAGACTGTGATAAGTGGCCTGATGGCAAGGCCAGGCTGGGTGTGCTGCTCTCTAGCATGATGTTCTCTGAAACATTTGGAACTCCAGAGCTTTGGTCCAAATGTGCTTGTGGCCTGAAGGGAAAGTGGGGAGAGGAACCCATGGATGGCTGCTGCTATTACTTTGTAAATCTGGTTCATCACAGAATTATCAGGGTTGGAAGGCACCTCAAGAATCATCTAGTTCCAACCCCCCTGCTGTGGGCAGGGACACCTTCACACTAGATCAGGTTGCCTGAGATACATCCAGCCTGGGGGATGGGTCTTTGGCCCCCTCCTTGGGCAACCTGTTCCAGTGCTTCACCACCCTCATGAAGAACTTCCTGACATCTAATCTCAATCTCCTCTCTACTTTGGATCCATTCCCCCTAGTCCTATCACTACCTGACACCCTAAAAGTCCCTCCCCAGCTTTCTTGTAGCCCCCTTCAGATACTGGAAGGCCACAAGAAGGTCTCCCTGGAGCTTTCTCTTCTCCAAACTGAACAACCCCAACTCTCTCAGCCTGTCCTCACAGGAGAGGAGCTGCAGCCCTCTGATCATCCTCATGGCCCTTCTCTGGACACATTAAGCATTGCATTTGTAGAGAATGTTTTCACTGTTGTGCTTGAATACATCAGGAGGTTAGGTGATCCAGTCTTCTCTCCAAAGTGTGGGAATGAGTGATGGCTACTTTTCCCCCCTCTTTGTTCAGGTATTACTTTATAAACCAGGCTCCTTGCTTCTGTTGTGTTGCTGGTATCCTGCTACACGAGTTTGCAGGCAGTGCTTCTCTCTCAGCGCCACCAGTACTGGCCCTAATGCCTTTGGGTCTGATCTGTAATGAAAGCTGTACCAGTTAAAGCCTTTGGAAGTTTGGGCTTTGATTTGGGGTGGGGAAGGGAGGTGTTGAGGCTGCCACAGAAGCTAATACAAAGGATTAATATTCTTTTCCTGTCAGGCTGGCTTGAGCTTGGCAAGAAGTCAATGGAAACTTCATATGATGTGCCCAAAAGCCAAGCGGTGGAGTGGTCTGGCCAGAGTTGGTGTTGAACGGCATTAGCATGAGCACATATTTGATTACCTTGAGTTGTGTAACGAGTGACTGCCCCTAGCTCAGCTCCCTGAACTCGTGGGGTTTGCTCAGGCTTGTTGGCCCTGGTGATTAAGTGTTTTCCTGGTGAAGCTGCTGGCTGTGCTGAGCAGCTCAGTGCATGCAGTGTGAGCACTTGGCACGCCAGCCCGCCTGTTATCTCGCTGCCTTGCTGCTGCTACTGAACAAAAGCAAAGGCCTTGCATCATTAAACTTAAACCTTGGGGTTTTTTCCCTCGTGAGTTTTGTGGAATCTGAAGACATCTGCTGCTGCTACTTGATTTACTGTGCTGCTGGTTGTAGAAGTGCTGCAGCATACGCTCAGAGGTCCTCTCGAGCCTTTCAGAAGTTTATGTTCTTGCTCCTTTGCACTATAAAGCAGCCAGCTTGTCCTGGCTCTCTGCTCTTCAGAGTGCTTTGTGTTGTAAACAAATGCAGTTGTCTGTGGGAGTGCCTGCTGGAGCAAGATGAGCAAGATTAGGCTCGGAGGGCTCTTTTCTTTCTGTCTGTAACTTGAAGATACCCGTGACTTTGTTGAGAGCCATAATCTCATCTGCTGCAGGAGCAGCCAAGAGCAATTCAGTGCTCTGGCTTCGGTAGAGGGGCTTCGGGGTTCAGATGAAGATTTGCAGGATGGATAGGGAAATATCACAGGACTGTCAGGGGTGAAAGGGACCTCAAGGCTCATCCAGTTCCACCCTCACCCTGCCATGGGCAGGGACACCTCACACTAGAGCAGGTTGCTCACAGCCACATCCAGCCTGGCCTTAAAAACCTCCAGGGATGAGGCTTCCACCACCTCCCTGAGCAACCTGTTCCAGTGTCTCACCTTATGGTAAAGAACTTCTTCCTAACATCTAATCTAAATCTCCCCTCCTCTTGCTTGAATCTATTCCCCCTAGTCCTATCACTACCTGACAGCCTAAGAAGTCCCTCCCCAGCTTTCTTGTAGCCCCCTTCAGATACTGGAAGGCCACAAGGAGGTCTCCCTGGAGCTTTCTCTTCTCCGAACTGAACAACCCCAACTCTCTGTCCTCATAGGAGAGGAGCTGCAGCCCTCTGATCATCCTCATAGCCCTTCTGTGGACACTTTGAAACGTGTATGTGCGCGTTTGCATGTGCACACCAAAGGAGCAGCAGGTAGCTACTTTTTTGCTTCGTGTTAGCAAAATATTTAGCTGCTGCCTGCAGTGCGAGAATCAAAACGTTGCCTGGGTTCAGCTCGATGTCTTCCACTTCTAGTCAGTGCTGTGAAGTCAGGAATGGAGTTGGAGGGTGTTGTCTTGAGAAACCCGATGGGAAGCTGCTTGTACTTCGAGTTCTAGCAGCCCTAGCTGCTATTTGCAATTTAAATTGCAAATACAGGCAACTGGCCTCTGAATAGGAACTTGTATGAAATGGGCACCAGTCTTGGCAGTGCTTCAGGAATTCTGTAATGCTGCTCCTACTGTACTGGAGCACCCTTTTATTGCAAGAAATTGTGACATTAACTTAGCCCACAACATTCTTGAAGCCAGCCTAAGAAGCAAGAAACTTCCTTTGCAGTCTACTTTTTCTTTCCTCTCTGAAAGAGGAGTTTGGAAATAGCTGCAGTTTCTTATACAACTGCTAGCATTTGTTACACATCTGTTGGGAAAGTGGTTGGTTGGGTGTTTTTTTCAGAAGTTTGCCAACCTTTGCTGTTGTGGATGACACTAATCCTGTAATTGAGGGGTTTAGCTTGATGGTGAACCTCATCTGTGCTTACTGTTCGTGGGGCTTTATTTATAGAGGGCCAGCAAGTAACAGAACAGAAACAGACAGTTGGTTACTGCTCGTAATGTTCTCAATCCCTTGGCCATGTGCAGAGTCTTGCACAGGCAGTTAGTTGTCTGCCTCATGCAGAGGAAGGTTTGAGTCAGATCTTCCATGCTGTGGAAGTGGAGGAAGGGCTGGTAGCAACCTGGTGGATGTTGGAGCAAGAGGGAGAGTTCCCTTATGAAAGCTTAATCATGGAACGGTCAGGGTTAGAAGGGACCTGTCAAGGATCATCCAGTTCCAATCCCCCTGCCATGGGCAGGGACACCTCACACTAGATCAAGTTGCCCAGAGACACATCCAGCCTGGCCTTAAAGACCTCCAGGGATGAGGCTTCCGCCACCTCCCTGGGCAACCTGTTCTAGTGTTTCACCACCCTCATGGGGAAGAACTTCATCCTAAGGTCTTATCTGTCTCCCCTCTTCCAGCTTGGATCTAATCCCCAAATCCCCCCTAGTCCTATCACTCCCTGACACCCTAAAAAGTCCCTCCCCAACTTTCTTGTAGGCCCCCTCTAGATTCTGGAAGACCACAATGAGGCCTCCTTGGAGCCTTCTCTTTGCCAACCTGAACAACCCCAGCTCTCTCAGCCTGTCCTTGTAGGAGGGGAGTTCCAACCATCTGGTCATCCTCATGGCCCTTCTCTGGCCATGTTCCATAGTCTCCCAGACCCTCACCCGCCTTCATGTCATCAGCCTCCTGACAGCAACAGGCTGGCAGTGAAAAATAATAGCAGGATGGAGAAAAAAAAGCCAAAGCCAAGGTCCTGTGGTACTTAGGGTGAGCCCCAGCATTGCTTGCACCAGTCTGTCCTCACAGGAGAGGAGCTCCAGCTAGCTCCAAGTTATCACTTGATAACTGCTTGGACCTTGAGCCCCTTGACAAGTGTTTCTGTATGCAGAAATGCAAGATGCTGTAAGGTGCCTGTCTGCAGCAGATAGGTGATAAGTGCTTGTCTGGGGACTGTCCTTTGGGGTGGATCAAGGTAATGAGGTCGGAAGGGACTGAACAAAATGGCCTTTGCAAAACAGTGGTTAAACCCCAATGAAACTCTCCAGCTTCCCAAAGCATGTACAGCAATACATATATTAAAAACTGGACTTCCTAGTTTGAAAAGCTCAGGCTTTTAATACCTGATCACACCTACATCTTAAACCCCCTGTGCAAATCTTCTGCCAGGAGTCCCACGTGAGAGAAACCTGAGATGATAAAGGGAAAATGCAGCGGGAACTGATTGGGAGCATGCCTGAATGCTCCCAGTTCATGAAGGTAAGCCAAGTGCAGTCACAGGATGTTAGGGGTTGGAAGGGACCTCTGGAGATCGAGTCCAACCCCCCTGTCAGAGCAGGACCATAGAATCCAGCACAGGTCACACAGGAACACATCCAGATGGGTCTGGAAAGGCTCCAGAGAAGGAGACTCCACAACCTCACTGGGCAGCCTGTACCAGTGCTCTGTGACCCTCACAGTGAAGTTCTTCCTCATGTTGAGGTGGAAGCTCCTGTGCTGTAGCTTATCCATTGCCCCTTGAGGTGAGGAAGGCAGAGCTGGGATGTTGCTTTTAACCAGGTCAGGGCTGTGCTCTGCAGTGGTAGAGATCCTTTGTCAGCTATCTCTTGGCACGTGGAAGGCTAAAAAAGCAGGGTGTCAAGCATCAACACTGGGACACACCTGAAGATATGCCCAGAAACAAAACTCTAGGGGGAGACCACAGCAATGGAAAGGGCTGAGTTTGGAGCAAGCATTTGTGGAAGCATGGGGCTGGATGGGTGGGAAAAGGGAAGTCCTTAGCAGGAAGAGGTGCAGGGCTGTGTAAGAAAGCAAACAGGCCAAAAACACCCTGGGTTTCGTGTTGCAATAAGCAGAAAGATGTGTGTAGGAGTGGAGCTTTGGGGGCCATGGGGATGTATTTGCATGTGATGGGAGGGGGAAACAAACCCAAGAAATCTCCATAAGGATTAGAGGAAGAACAACCAGACATTTATCCTTGGTTTGCATCTAGAACCATAGAATGCCTTGACTTTGGAAAGGACCTTTCCACACACACCTCCCCTATTGCTGTGGGCAGGGACACCTTCCACTAGACCAGGTTGCTCAAAGCCTCATCTAGCCTGCTCTTAAACACAGCTTCTCTGGGCCACCAGTGTCCAGTCCAAACCTACCCTGCTCTAGTGCAAAACCATTGTCCTATCACCACAGGCCTATATAAAATGTCCCTCTCCAGTTCTTCTGTAGCCCCATTCAGGTACTGCAAGGCCTCTCTGGAGCCTTCTCTTCTCCAGGCTGAACAGACCCAGCTCCCTCTGTCTGCTTCCAGCCCTCTGATCATCTTTGTGGGTCTCTTCTGGTCCTTTTCCATCAGGTTCATGCGCTGCTTTTGCTGAGGGCTCCAGAGCTGGCTGTAGTACTGCAAGGTGGGGGTCTCAAGTGTGGAGGAGAGGGGCAGAATCCCCTCCATTGACTTGCTGTAAATGGCAGCTACAGAATAGGGCTGAGTCAAGCAGTAATGAACTGGGAGGTATTGGAGGGTTAGGGGGAAAACAAGGACACCCTTTAGCTTGAGCAGGGCTGTGGGTAGCATGCTTGGGCCAGGGCATGAGAATCACTGCCACAAGTTCTTCCAATGCACTGAGTGAGTAGCACCCCTTTACCTTCACATTTTGGACAGATGGGTTAATAAACCCTTTATCCTGAGTTCCCTTTAGTGTCCTCTTTACTGCAGGCACATACTACCCCCAGGCTTCCTAAATCCTGCTTTCCCCTTCTCCCCCTTAATTTTGCAGGGTTTTTGCACACCAAATGGCTAACTGGAGGAAAACTGACAGTTTAATTCTTTTCTTCAGCACAGGATAGATTTATTTAGAAATCTCATGTCTTACTCAACTCCTCTGACAAAACAGAGTCTGTTAGATTGGGGAAAACACTTGGATGAAAAAAAAACCCCAACCACCCTCAACAACCAGCTCTTTAAGGGATCTGCTGCTATGCAGCCTGGGCCCAGGGACCTGCACCCCTTTCCTGGGGAGGAAAAATACAGCTACCAAACCCACCCAAAATACAGCTGCCAACAAGCTGCTGGCATGGCATCTGTGAGCAGAGAGGTGGCCCTCTAGCAGCCTCTGGTGTGCCAGATTTGGTCTGAGAGGCTGCCAAGTGTCAGCGGGTGCCCATGGGGCTGGGCTTGCCTCTTCCTCTGAGGATAGTGTTGGTGCCCTTGTCTCACAGTATTTTGATGGCAACCTACAACTTCAAATTGCTTTCTTGCCTTCTGCTTTAAAACTGCCCTTCCCCCCAGTTCAGTAGCCTTTGTGCACCTCGAGTCCTGTGTCCAGTTCTGGGCCCCTCAGTTTAGGAAGGATGTTGACTTGCTGGAATGTGTCCAGAGAAGGGCAACGAAGTTGCTGAGGGGCTTGGAACACAAGCCCTATGAGGAAAGGCTGAGGGAGCTGGGGTTGCTTATCCTGGAGAGGAGGAGGCTCAGGAGTGACCTTATTGCTCTCTACAACTCCCTGAAGGGAGGTTGTAGACAGGCAGAGGTTGGTCTCTTCTCCAGGGCAGTCAGTACCAGGACAAGAGGACACAGTCTCAGGCTGTGCCAGGGGAGGTTTAGGCTGCAGGTTAGGAAGAAGTTCTATACAGAGAGAGTGAGTGCCCATTGGAATGGGCTGCCCAGGGGAGGTGATGGAGTCACCTTCATTGGAGGTGTTCAGGAGGAGACTTGATGGGGTGCTTAGTGCCATGGTTTAGTTGTTTAGGTGGGTTGGATTGGTTGATAGGTTGGACGTGATGATCTTGAAGGCCTCTTCCAACCTGCTGTATTGTATTGTAAGAAGAGCACAAGCTGAGAAGACACGAGGCTGCTTTCCTTGAAGTGAGACAAAAAGTCACTTTCTTGCAAGAAGGAGCTGCTATTTTTCGTGTTCCTAGTCCATCGTGGAGAGAATTACCTCTTGATTTCATCCTACCATTTTTCTAGTGATGTGGGGGCTTGAGCATTACCACTCTTCTGTGATCCCAGAATAAGTTCTACAGCTCTCTGTCATGATGACTTTCTGAAGGGAAGTCACGTAATCATGCCCCACCACCCAGAGTTAAGGTTTTTTTGTTCTTTTGGAAGGACCCACATTGGGTATGTCTGCCCTCCACTGTGTGAACCAACCAGTTTGGTTACGAATCATAGAATGGCTCTGGTTGGAAAGGACCTCAAAGATCATCTCCTCCAACCTCTCCACCATGGGCAGGGACACCTCTCAACTACACTCAGCTGCTCAAGGCCTCATCCAACCTGGCCTTGAAGACCCTCAGGGAAGAGGCTTCCATAACCACCCTGGGCAGCCTTGCCAGAGTCTCACCACCCTCCTACTGAGGAACTGCTTTCTAAGATCCAGTCTAACCCTGCCACTCCTCAGCTTCAAACCATTCCTCTCTTTCCTGTTGTTAGACACCATCATGAAAAGTTTCCTCTGCAGCCTTCCTGTAGAATCCCTTCATGTATTGGAAGGCAGTTGAACCTTCTGAGTTGCTTGGACTTGGTGGATTATCTACATGGCTGTAGGATGGTTTAGTTCCTTCACCATTTGAATAGTCATAGAATTGAATTGTCAGGGTTGGAAGGGACCTCAAGAATCATCCAGTTCCAACCCCCTGCTATGGGCAGGGACACCTCACACTATTTGGTTGCTCAGAGCCTCATCCAGCCTGGCCTTAAAAACATCCACTTCTACCACCTCCCTGGGCAACCTGTTCCAGTGTCTCACCACTCTCATGGGGAAGAATTTCTTCCTAGCATCCAATCTCAATCTACCCATTTCTAGTTTTACACCATTCCCCCTAGTCCTATCATTACCTGACACCCTCAAAAGTCCCTCCCCAGCTTTCTTGTAGCCCTCTTCAGATACTGGAATGCCACAATAAGGTCTCCTCTGAGCTTTCTCTTCTCCAGACTGAGCAACCCCAACTCCCTCAGTCTGTCCTCATAGGAGAGGTGCTCCAGCCCTCTGCTCATCCTCATGGCCCTTCTCTGGACACATTCCAGCACCTCCAGATCCTTCCTGTAATAGGTGCTTCAGAACTGGACACCTTAAAGGCCTGCAGGAGGATCAGCTCTGGGTTTGGAGCTTGCAGTCGTTTGCTCTGCCCTGCTCCATTTGCAGCCTGGCCCTGAGCTCCTGAACACTGAGTTGTCAAACCACAAACACAGGTAGCTGCAGACAGCTGGGTGTGCTCAGGCTTGTGGCTTTGCAATTCATGGCTTGCTAGCAAAACAAGCAGAGGCTGGAGGGTTTCTCTTCTGGGTGCCTACAAAAGCTGAGGAGCACTTGACCTAGGGAACAGAGTCTTGGAGGATTATTAAATACTGGGTGGCTTAAGTGTAAGTTAGACGCAGTGGTGAGGATTTTCCATCACTTAGCCCTCTTGGCTTTTGGAGTGAAGTGAGCTGAGATTGTAAAGGCCCTTTTCAGGTGTTGCTGTAGCAGTGAGTATAGGTAAAGCAGCAGCTTCTTCTGGGAGCTAGTCCCTCTCTCCTTTCCCCTGGGGTGCTGCTAAGGTGCAATAAATGGAAGTAGTGCTGTTGTCACACTGCATACTGTCAAGGTCCTTCATGAAGCATGACTTAAACTTATTTGGTCAGCAGAGCCCTAGCAAGGAAAGCAGCAGGGTAGTGCAGGCTTTGTTCTTGCTGAGTACTTTGTGAGTAAGCCTGCTCCTACACACCCCTGACACCACCAATGTGCCTTTTATGTAGGTCTGGAGCCCTCTGTCTGGGTTTGGCTCTTTCTGCATTGTCTATCACTTCATCTCTTTCCCAGTAAACCCCTGCAGCTCCTCTTCAAGGCAGGCTTGGGAAGTCAGGTGCCTGCCATACCAGAAATGCTGGTTTTTCTACCATCTCCTTTTCACTCTTGACTGATACCTGAGCCCTACAGCCCAACACTTGGGATGCTTTCTGCTGTGAAGCTGCAAGGGATGTGCCTTCCCTTAAACCCTTGTTTAGCTCCATTCTCCTCATCCTGAGTGAGGCTTCAGAACTCTCCCTGTTTTTCATGGTTTTGGAAGAGCAAGCCAAAGAGGCTAGAGAAGAGAGCAGAAGTAGAAGTGGGTAGATTCAGATTGGATGTTGGGAAGAAGTTCTTCCCCATGAGGATGGTGAGACACTGGCACAGGTTGCCCAGGGAGGTGGTGGAAGACTCATCCCTGGAGGTTTTGAAGGCCAGGCTGGATGTGGCTCTGAGTAACCTGATGTAGTGTCAGGTGTCCCTGCCCATGGCAGGGGGATGGAAGTGGATGATCCTTGAGGTCCCTTCCAACTCTGACACCTCTATGAAGAGAGCCATGGGCAGCAATCCTGTGCCTGCCTTTGAGTGCAAACACTCCTGTGGGGAGAAGGCTCTCAGGCTTCCCATGGGGACAGCACAGGGAGCTTGGCTTGCTGTTGAAGTATGTTAGGAACAAGCTCTTTAGCAGGAGGGTGGTGGAACCCTTCAACAGGCTGTCCAGGGAGGTGGCTGGGGCCCCATCCCTGGGGATATTCAAGCTGAGTCTTGGCTGGGCACTGGGCAGCGTGGTGTAGTGGAAGATGTCCCTGGTGGCTGCAGGGGGATTGGACCAGATAACCTTTGGAGGTCCCTTCCAACCCAGACCATTCTGTGACTATACCCACAGGGCTTTTCTGTAGAAATACTTTCCACACTCTCACTGAAAAAAAAAAAACCATCAGTAAACACTTCCCAGTTCCTTGGCCACATGTGAAGCATATTGCTCCCTTCCAGGAGGAACTTTGTGTCAGAGAGAAGGCTTTGTGTTTTGGTTTTTGTCTCATGTGTGCTTTGCCTTACCAAAGCTCCAGAATTTCTAAGCTTGTTGCTCACTCTTAAGTTGAAATGGTTTCTGTCTGCTGCAATGTGGGATATCTGTCCTGGAAAGCCTTTGTGATAGTGAAATGGCAGAATTGTCAGGTTGGAGGGGACCTCAAGGATCACCCACTTCCATGGGTGATGGGCATGGGCAGGGACACCTCACACTAGAGCAGGTTGCTCAGAGCCACATCCAGCCTGGCCTTCAAAACCTCCAGGGATGAGGCTTCCAACACCTCCCTGGGCAACCTGTTCCAGTCTCTCACTACCCTCATGGTGAAGAACTTCATCCTAAAGTCTTATCTAAATCTCCCCTCCTCCAGCTTGTGTTCATTCTCCCTAGTCCTATCACTACCTGACACCCTAAAGAGTCCCTCACCAGCTTTTTTGATATGGGAAGGCAACAATAAGTTCTCCTTGGAGCCTTCTCTTCTCCAGACTGAACAACCCCAGCGCTGTCAGCCTGACCTCCTAGGAGGGGTGCTCCAGCATTCTGGTCTTTGAAGGAGAGGAGGAGCTGAGAAGCACACTCTCCAGCTTGGTTTCTTTTTGTGTTTTAAAGGAAAGAGTGTGCAGTCTGTTCAAAGCACACCTACCACTTGCAATTCCCTCTCTTGCAGCACTTCTCTGCCTTCTGCAAGGTGTTTCACCCAGCAGCTGAGGCACACAACAACTTGCCACACACACCAATGTTAAGAGGAACCTGGAGGTGCACAGGCAGGGATGTTAACAATATAAATCCAACTATTATCTGAAACTTGTTTGCTTTGTTCCAGATCAGTACACAACAATGCTTCTAGTTTACCAGCCTGTGTTTCCCCCTCTTCCTTTCAGTGCTGTACCTTATTGGATTTTGGTTTTCTCCCATCCCTGGAGGTTTTTAAGGCCAGGCTGGATGTGGCTATGAGCAACCTGTTCTAGTGTGAGGTGTCCCTGCCCATGGCAGAAGGGTTGGAACTAGATGACCCTTGGGGTCTCTTCCAACCCAGCAAAGGGTCCTGGGGGTACTGGTTGATAGTAGGCTGAACATGAGCCAGCAGTGTGCCCAGGTGGCCAAGAAGGAATAGTGTGGCCAGCAGAAGCAGGGAGGTTATTCTGCCCCTGGACTCAGCACTGGTTAGGCCACACCTTGAGTCCTGTGTCCAGTTCTGGGCCCCTCAGTTCAGGAAAGATGTTGAGATGCTGGAATGTGTCCAGAGAAGGGCAACAAAGCTGGGGAGGGGTCTGGAGCACAGCCCTGTGAGGAGAGGCTGAGGGAGCTGGGGTTGCTTAGCCTGGAGAAGAGGAGGCTCAGGGGAGACCTTCTTGCTGTCTACAACTCCCTGAAGGGAGGTTGTATCCAGGTGGGGGTTGGTCTCTTCTCCCAGGCAAACAGCACCAGAACAAGAGGACACAGTCCCAAGCTGTGCCAGGGGAGGTTTAGGCTGGGTGATAGGAAGAAGTTCTTCATAGAGAGATTGGCCATTGGAATGTGCTGCCCAGGGAGGTGGTGGAGTCACCATCCCTGGAGGTGTTTAGGAAGAGACTGGCTGGGGTGCTTGGTGCCATGGTTTAGTTCATTAGATGGTGTGCTGGGAGATAGGTTGGACTTGATGATCTCTGAGGCCTTTTCCAACTAATTCTATTAAAAAGGTTTCTCTTCTGTTCTAATGTGATGATTCAGAGAAGAGCACACTCAAAGCTCTCTCCTGGGGTACACTGATGGTGCTTTTTTGAGTCTCTTTCATATGCTGAAACTTTTAGCTTGGCCCTGCAAGGCTCTTTTCCTTCTGATGGACTTGTCCTTGGGTGTGAAGGTTTAAGATCACTTAGCCTTGGGATGGCATTGCAGCTACCCAGAATCAAACAATGGGCAGGGAGGGGTCAGTGGAAAAGCTGGAACTTGGCACCTCAGGTATTGTGAGTGAAGAACAAGAATAGTTTGATGTGTAAACACATCTGACAACGAGATGCCTCCTGTCAGGAAGTCTGTTTGTTCTGCTTTTGGTGTCCCCATCCTTTTCATGCTGGTCCTTTGTCACCACCTTCTTAAATAACAAAGCTCCATGCTGTGTTTGCTTCTGATGTTGCTGCTAATGCAAGGGTGAATGTGGTTGTGGTCATTTCAGGCTATGCCTTGAAAATTGCTCCCAGCTCTTGAGCAGAGAAGTAGTAAAATGTAACTGAGTCACTATTGGGTGTGAAAAAGGGGAAAATAAAGATTATTGTGAACAATAGCATTGGAGAGATAAGGAGCTGAACCTGGCTGTACCAAAACAGTTTCTCTTCTCTTCTTGCTTTTTGGCTCTGGAGTGATATTAAGTTGCTTCTGCTTGACCTTGGCTGCACTGTTTTGGTTAAGTCTAACATCAGCTTTCTCTGCTCTTTTCTCCCTTCTTCTGTACAGGGGGTAGGGGAGGACAAAAAAGGAGAAGCTAGTAGCTTCCCCTGGTCTCTGACCTGTGTATATTGTACATATCCAGTGTGTTCCTTCGTAGTTTTGCCTGTAAACACAGCTTTCATTTGCTTCCAGCTGGGCTGGGCTGGCAAAGTTGATGTTGGGGGGAGGGGGAAATTCCAGCCCACCTCAGGGGTTCTGATGAAGTGTCCTTTAACGAGGCTTGCCGCTCCTTGCAGCTCGCGGGGACAGCAGTTCTTGCCATCGGACTATGGCTGCGGTTTGACTCACAGACCAAAAGCATCTTCGAACTGGAATCCAACAACACAACCTTTTACACAGGTAAGCTAGGAGGGGGCTCAGGGTGGGAGATCACAGCTTTACACCCTGGTTTTTCAGGCTCCTTAGAAACCTTTGCCTTCCTTGAAAGCTGGAGACAAAAAGAGGCTGGAGAAGAGAAGGCTCCCGGGGGGGACACCTTACAGCTGCCCTCCAGTACCTGAAGGCAACCTGCAGGAAGGCTGCAAAGGGGCTTTTTACAAGAGCATCCACCAATAGAACAAGGGGAAATGGATTTAAATTGAAGGAGAATAGGTTTAGCTTGAGTCTTAAGAAGACATTCTTCACTATGAGGGCGGCAAGACTCTGAAATGGAATGTTCAGAGAGGTGGTGGATGCTCCCTCCCTGGAGATGTTCAAGGCCTTGAGCAGCTGAGTCTACTTGAGAGATGCCCTTGCCCATGGCAGGGAGGTTGGATTAGATGATCTCTAAGGTCTCTTCCAGCCTTGGCCACTCTATAAAAACAGCCCTAAACTGCCTTGGGCAGAGAGCAGCTTCCCCTGGCTGGTGCAGGGGGCAGCTCTGAGTTGTGAGCTCCTGAGCAGACGGCAGCAGTCACATTCAGGGTTTCTTGGCCCTTTATGCATTGTATATCTCATTTTTTTCCCCAGCTATAGACACTGCAGTTAGTATTTTGTAACCCCAGAGACTCCTGGTAGACACAGAGGGAGTCTCTGCCTGATACTTCTCACAGTATGAGTCAGTAAAGTTTCACTCCCAGTAGAATAGAATTAGCCAGGTTGGAAAAGAACGTTGAGATTGAGTCCAACCTATCACCCAACACCAGCTAATCAACTAAACCATGGCACCAAGCACCCCAGCCAGTCTCTTCCTAAATGCCTCCAGGGATGGTGACTCCACCACCTCCCTGGACAGCACATTCCAATGGCCAGTCTCTCTTTCTGTGAAGAACTTCTTCCTAGCATCCAGCCTAAACCTCCCCTGGTGCAGCTTGGGACTGTCCTCTTGTTCTGGTGCTGGTTGCCTGGGAGAAGAGACCAGCCTCCACCTGGCTACAACCTCCCTTCAGGGAGTTGTGGAGAGCAAGAAGGTCTCCCTGAGCCTCCTTTTCTCCAGGCTAAGCAACCCCAGCTCCCTCAGCCTCTCCTCACAGGGCTGTGCTCCAAACCCCTCCTCAGCTTTGTTGCCCTTCTCTGGACATGTTCCAGCAACTCAACGTCTTTCCTAAACTGAGGGGCCCAGAACTGGACATAGCACTCAAGCTGTGTAGCCTAACCAGTAGTCACAGATGACACCAGTAACTGTTTTTCTTCTTCTGAAGAGGCCAACCTAAGGTACCCAGAACTCCAGCTCTGGCCTTCTCTCTCTCAGAAGGAGCATTTACTATTGCAACCTTTACAGCCCAGTGCATGCTAATTGACTCTGAATGTAATGGAAAGTGTGCACAGTTGTCTTGGTGAGCAACTATCAGAGGCAGGCTAGAGCAATACAGCTTTACTCAGGCCATGTGGAAGTTATTCAAAGAATCATAGAATGGTTTGGGTTGGAAAGGACCTCCAAAGGTCATGCAGTCCAACCCCCCTGCAGTCAGCAGAGACATCTTCAACCAGAGCAGGTTGCTCAGAGCCTTCTCAAGCCTGACCTTGAAGATGCCCAGGGACAGGACCTCAACTATGTGTTGCAGTGTTCTTTAGCATGAGGGCTTTAGAAACCATTGCCCCTTGTTTTATCACTCCAGGCCCTTGTAAACAATTCCTCTGCAGCCTTCTCATCAACCAACATCCCCAAATCTTTCTTCAGAGCTACTCTGAACCCCCTGTGCACCCAGTCTGGGTTTGTGTCTGGCCCAATTTGCTGTGTGGCTTTCTTCAAACAGTATTTATTTGCTCTCTGAAGGCCAGAACTATGTTTTTTTTTATCTGTATTGCTAGAAATTTCATCCAAATTCTACATTGTGTGTGGTTGTCTCATGTTTCACCATCTCAATGATGCCTTCTTGCTGTCCAGGGGGAGTTTTTGCTTGCTAGCTCCTGGTGCTCTCACCAGCTAACAGCTGTAAGGCTGTGACAAGTTCCCAAGTGTAAAATGAGATGATTTGGTGTAAATGGAGGCTTTTAGCCCAGAAATGTTTGCTCTGTCTGCTCCACCATGCTTGCTGCCTCGATTCTGGGTGTAATGAGTCTCTCCAGGCCATTGGATATGGTTTGAGGAAAATGCTGAGTTCCTTGTTTTCAGAGAGGCTGCTGGGTTGGGTGTCTGGAGTGTGGACTTGTATTGCTGGGGAACAATTCACTCTTTCCTCCTATTAAACCAATGTAGGAAAGCATCTAAAGCCTGATGTCAGAGCCCTCAACACAGGAAGGACATGGACCTGATGAAGAGGGTCCAGAGGAGGGCCACAAAAATGATCAGGGGGCTGGAGCAGGATAGGCTGACAGAGCTGGCATTGTTCAGCCTGGAGAAGAGAAGGCTCCAGGCAGACCTAAGAGCAGCCTGCCAGTAGCTGAAGGGGACTACAGGAAGGCTGCAGAGGGACTGTTTGCAAAGGCCTGCAGTGACAGGATGAGGAACAATGGTTTGAAATGAGAGAAGAGCAGATTTAGATTGGATGTGAGGAACAAGCTCTTTAGCATGAGAGTATTGGAACACTGCAACAGGTTGCTCAGGGAGGTAGTTGAGGCTCCATCCCTGGAGATCTTCAAGGTGAGGCTGGATAGGGCTGTGAGCAACCTGCTCTAGTGGAGGATGCCCCTGCTGACTGCAGGAGGGATGGACTGGATGACCTTTGGAGATCCTTTCCAACCCTAACCCTTATGATGCCTTTTAATACCCATTTTCCTGGAGGCAGCATGCTTCAAGGATTCTCAGCTGGCAGTAAATCACTAGTTGCAGCTGTTGAGCTGCAACACACTCTTCATCTGTAGAGGAGTTGGTAATTCTAGCCCTGTGCCAGTTTTAAAATGCCTCTTAGTCTGTCTCAGCTTTATCCTGCCCACTTGCTGAAACTTGGGCTGCAGTAGTGGTCCACATGAAACAAAACCTTCAACTTACTGATGATAGTAGTCAGAGAATAAGAATTCTCAATATTATCTTCCCCTTGAGGGTGGTGAGACACTGGCACAGGTTGCCCAGGGAGGTGGTGGAAGCTTCATTCCTGGAGGTTTTCAAGGCCAGGCTGGATGTGGCTCTGAGCAACCTGCTGTAGTGTGAGGTGTCCCTGCCCATGGCAGGGGGGTTGGAACTGGATAATCCTTGAGGTGCCTTCCAACCCTGACTGATACTATGATTCTAAGAAGCTACAAAACTTGTCAGAAGCTACAGATGTTATTTGTGGGGCAACTGAATCCATCCCCTGCTGCAGAGATCTCACCTAACCTGTCTCCGTGTCTCTGCTTTAATTCTCCTCCCTAGGAGTTTACATCCTGATTGGAGCTGGTGCACTTATGATGCTGGTTGGTTTCTTGGGATGCTGTGGTGCATTGCAGGAATCTCAGTGCATGCTTGGCTTGGTAAGTGGTTAAACTTCTAGCAGCACAGTAAGTGAAGGGAAGAAAATGCTTCCATGCTGATTTGTCTAGGCTCCACAATGTTTTATTTCAACACGTTTTGCTTCCAGAATGCCCAAGTGTTAAACAGCTTCCATTTCTGGCCCTGAATATGCAGCTGTCCATGTTGTATTTGAACACAGGGTGACTTCAGGAGTTGGTGACATGGCCAGATATTGAGGTATCAAGACTTGGGGAGGGTGTGTGAACACAGAGCTAAGACACTGACAAGATTAATGCTGTTTGTTAAACACTGTCTCCTGAATGGTGAAGGCTGGGCAATCTTTAATCTTGGAGGCCAGAGCTGTAGTATTTGATCCTTGGAACAAGCCTCCACTGTTCCAAGTCACAGGATGAGCTTTTTCTAGTTGACAAGTGCTCTGTAAGCCAATTATTGGAGAGCAACTTCATTGTTTGCAGACTGGAGGGACCAGTAGAGCTCTCTGGGTAGATTGCACATCTGTATACTTGTGGAACTGCTCATCCACATAACCAGAAGACTTAGTTAATAAAAGACTATTGCTATAGCCAGGGCCAGAACAATTCCCCTTCTGTGTAAGGGCAGAAGTTCATTTCATGTGTTTCTTGCAAAGTAATGCCTCTAGCCTTCTAATTCTGAGCATCCTTTAAAGTGCCTTCAGATGATAGTGGTGGCTTGGGACCTGGCAGTCAGTTGCCTGCAGAGATGACACTCTTATTTCTGTCTTGTGATGCACAACAAAGGAGGGACCATTAGCTCTGTGGGAGTTGGTGCCAAGCTAGGTATTAAGTGATGACTCCTAAAGCAATAGATGTGACAAACCAGGGGAGAGAATTGGTGTCAGCTGTTGTGATGTCCAGGTGACCCAGGCAGCTTCAAAGTCTGAGCTGACAGGTGCTTGGGTTTTTAATTAGCACTGATCAAAAAGGAGGGCTTGGAAAAACACTGCCAGGCTTTCTGACTCTCCTGGGGAGAAGTGCTGAGCCAGTGCAATGCCCTCTTTCCTCATCTTGCCACTGTTTCAGACCTCCATTGAGCAACTCTTGCCACCAGGTTGAATGCTGGGGAGTGGACAAGCTTGCAGTGAACCTGTGTGATGCTGGTTTGTGGTCTTCTGATCTCAGTGAGCTGACCCTGGGTTTTTTCCCTTTCTTTTCCAGTTCTTCCTCTTCCTTTTTGTGATTTTTGCCCTTGAAATTGCTGCTGCAATCTGGGGATTTGCAAACAAAGACAAGGTAGGTTTCTCTTAAAAGCTGGAATGCTGCAGCAGGTTGCCCTGTGGAGCTGTGGATGCTCCATCATTGGAATTATTCCAAGTGGTGTTGGATGGGGCTTGGAGCAACCTGATCTAATGAAAGATGTTGCTGCCCATGGCAGGGGGAAGGGACTAGACCCTTAAAGGTCCTTCCTGACCCAAAACAGTCTCTGATTCTGTGATGCTGCCCCCAGAAAGTCAGCAGTCTGCTGAAATCTATACCAGAGTTACAGAGTTGTCAGGGTTGGAAGGGACCTCAAGGATCATCCAGTTCCCACCCCCTGCCATGGGCAGGGACACTTCACACTAGATCAGTACTAGTCCAGACTTGATTACCTAAGCCATTTGGGGGAGAGGAATAATCACAGGGTCATAGAATGGTCTGGGTCACAAGGGACCTCAGCAAAACAAATATAGGAGCTTAGACTCATTTTTAAACAGTTTTAGACTTTATAGCAGAGAAGCCAGAATCCAGCATGCTAGAAATGCCCTCTAGGCATTACCTGGCTGAGCTGTGAAGCTTTTACCACTTCTAGATGTGAGCTGGCTCAGCTACAGGCTGAATGGTTGTGCATCTAGGATGTGACTTACCTGGACTGTCCTCTCAAGCAGCCAAGATTGTCTTTGTCTCAACATAAGGTGCTTGTAGATCAAGGTTGGTTTTCCCCTTTCTGTGGAGCAGGGGAACACAGCAGCTTCTAGAGTACAGAAATGAGTAGGGGATATTTTTGTGTGTGTGTAGCCAGTGGGTGAAGTTTGTCTTCTCTCCTCCTAGAAGCTCAGAGGTTTGGAAGGAAAAAGTGAACCTTATCTGCTCAGGTGTGGCTTTTAAAGTGAGTGTTGCAGTTAGGCTCACCTGTTCCTGTTGAGAAATGCTCTCCACCACCCTCTCTTTCTACATGCCAAGAGAGTTAGTGTTGCAGGCTGCAGAATTTCTTAGGACTGACTCCAAACTGTTCTCTCTGTGTAATTAAGGTGGAGCTACAGCATAACTGATTGCTCTCCTCTAGGTTATTGAAGAGCTGAAGGACTTCTACAAGGAAACCTACAACAAGAGATCTCAACCAGCTGTCAGGGAGACCCTGAAAGCATTTCAGTTGGCTGTAAGTATGGGGTCACACTTCAACTAGGCAGTAATGCAGCTTGTTGGCACTGCTCTGGGTCATTCAGTCCCCTGTACTGATCTGGCACCTTATGAACCAGAAGAAACTCCAAGGATGATGCAGAGAAGCATCAGTGTAGCATCAGTGAGTTCAGGATGATTCTTTGTCCCTCTGAGCTTGCAAGATGCTTACAACTAGCTCCTGTTTTCCTAAAACCCAGATCTGTGGGGGGTTGATCTGGAGGACATAATATATAGTGTTTGGGTATGTGATCTTTGGGCTTTGGGGTCTGTAAGGGAGCACAAGCTGTCACCACAATTCATGTGTTTCATGGGATCCAGCCCTCCCTTTCAGAATCCTGTGCTCTTAAAGTAATAAAGGCTCCTTTAAAATCAGGTTTAGAGCAGGATTTCTAAACCAATTGGTTTATGGTCTGTACTATCACTTCATGTAATCCATTTCCCCTTATTTCCCAGATAGGGAGCAAGAGTAAAGGATTATTTAACCTGGCTCTGTTTTTTTCTCTCCCCCGCCCCCCCGTGTGTTTTCTCTTGTAGCTGGACTGCTGTGGTCTTACAGGAGCTTTAGAGCAAGTCTTAATGGACACCTGTCCCAAGAAGACCTTGATTGAAGCAGCTTCTGTGATGGTAAAGCATAACTGCACTCACCAATGGGTAGAATGAGAAACCTGCTTCTGAACAAAGCCTTCTAGTCCATGGGGGAATTCCCATGTCACACTCACTTAGCAACCTCTCTTTCCCTCTCTAATCAGTCCAGCTGTGGAAAATCAACAGACTGCTGCTGTGGAAAGAACAAGCAGGGTCAGCAGGAAGCCTGAGCTTGCACAGGAAATGTGTAGTTTGTGTGTCACCACCACTCACATGGATGGACAGCAAAGGCCAAGGTTTCACCTTCTTGGCCTGTATCAGGAATAGTGTGGCCAGCAGGAGCAGGGAGAATATTCTGCCCTGTACTCAGCACTGCTTAGGCCACACCTTGAGTCCTATGTCCAGTTCTGGGCCCCTCAGTTTAGGAAAGATGTTGAGTTGCTGGAACGTGTCCAGAGAAGGGCAACAAAGCTGGGGAGGGGTCTGGAGCACAGCCCTGTGAGGAGAGGCTGAGGGAGCTGGGGTTGCTTAGCCTGGAGAAGAGGAGGCTCAGGGGAGACCTTCTTGCTGTCTACAACTCCCTGAAGGGAGGTTGTAGCCAGGTGGGGGTTGGTCTCTTCTCCCAGGCAACCAGCACCAGAACAAGAGGACACAGTCTCAGGCTGCGCCAGGGGAGGTTTAGGCTGGAGGTTAGGAAGAAGTTCTTCATAGAATGATTTGCCATTGGAATGTGCTGCCCAGGGAGGTGGTGGAGTCATCATCACTGGAGGTGTTTAAGAGACTGGATGAGGCACTTGGTGCCATGGTTTAGTTGATTAGATGGTGTTGGGTGGTAGGTTGGACTTGATGATTTCAAAGGTCTCTTCCAACCTGGTTAATTCTATTCTATTTGAGCAGCTCCCAGGCTCTCAAAGATTTATACCTCTAAAAATTCCTTTTTCTTGGATACCATGAAGTCTCTCTGGGGAAAGGATTGTAGTTAATTCTTTTTTTCCTGGGAGCTTCCAGCTGGCCCATCTATAGCCTAGCATGCAGCTGAAGAAATCCTGGCATTCCCATGCACCATGTGTTGATAAAGTGTCTGACAATATCAAGAGTGGCTTCAAATCATAGGATATAAGGTTGGAAAAGACCTCAAAGATCATCAAGTCCAACCTGTCACCCAACACCTCATGACCTGTAAACCATGGCTCCAAGTGCCACATCCAATCCCCTCTTGAACACCTCCAGGGATGGTGACTCCTCCACCTCCCTGGGCAGCACATTCCAATGGCTAACAACTCTCTCTGAAGAACTTTCTCCTCACCTCGAGCCTAAACCTCCCCTGGCACAGCTTGAGATTGTGTCCTCTTGTTCTGGTTGCCTGGGACAAGAGACCAACCCCCACCTGGCTACAACCTCCCTTCAGGTAGTTGTATCTGTGTTTTGAGAGGGCCTCAGCAACCTCCACCCTGATACTGGCAGCCAGTAGTAACAACCAAAGTCTGACCCAACTGCTGCTGGCCCTGATCTACTGCATCAACTCTGCAGGGGTTGGGAATCCTGCTGTAGTGAAGGCACAGTTAAGAAGTTTAGATACTGGGAGGAGTATAAACCTCTCTTTTAGCAGCTTTTTTGTGTTGGAACATCCCTGGCTTTCTTTATAGATGGGGATAATCAAGCCATTTCCAAACAGTACTCCCAAGATGGAGTCCTCCTCTCCAGTTGCAGCAGACTTGGCCAAAGGTGCAGCAGGAATTGGCAGACTTGAGCACAAACAAGTAGGAACAAGCCCCTTTTTTGTGTGTGTAGGAAACACTAATGAAGAGGTGGTTTTCTTTTCAGTCATGCCCTGCTGCCATTGATGATGTCTTCAATTCAAAACTGAATGTGATTGGAGCGGTTGGCCTTGGCATTGCTGTCATCATGGTGAGTTCCCAGATGGTGTGGAAGGTAGTTGCATGGCCTAAAGGGTACTTACAGCAGAAGACTGCACCAGTGCCTGGCATGGCAGTCCCCAAGCCCCATTCTGCTGGTGGCATGTACCAGCAGGATCAGGGTGTGTGCTGCAGGGCCTTGAGGCAGCACAGAGGGTGGGGTGGCTTGGACCTCCCTGCCTTGGATTAGGATCTGCCTCCTTGTAGTGGAGCAGTGGGGAGGTTTTATCAGTAGTGTGTGTGTGTGTGTGTGTATATATATATACACATAGGGTGGAGATGTATTGGTCATGTTGCCAGCTCATTCCTCAGTCATAATATCTCTTGAGGATCCTTGCTTTTGTTTCCTCTGCCACACAGAGTGCCAGAGAGCTGGATAAGAGTTGCTAGGAAGAACATTGGCACTTCTGGTTTGACTTCTCTGGAGGAATGTGTGTCATGGATGCAAATGTATGCTAGGGTGGATCAATGATTTCTTAAGAGGCATGGCAGTGGTTTGTAGCAGATTTGCTTGGAAGTGTTGAGGGTGAAGGAGATCCATGAAAATAGACTGAAATTTGGGGCTGGGGGAGAAGGGAGAAGGGGGAGGTGGGAACTTCAGAAAGCATTGATATGGCTCCTGGGCTGGGAGGAGCAGCTATGTTCCTGGGCTGGGAGGAGCAGCTATGTTCCTGGGCTGGGAGGAGCAGCTATGCTCCTTCCCGTGTGGATGATAGAGGATTGTGTCCAGTTTGGGCCCCTCTGTTCAAGGACCTCAGGGGACTGCTTAGAAGAGTCCAGGGCAGAGCCACAGAGATACTGAAGGCAGTGGAACATCTCCCTGCTGAGGACAGGCTGAGGGAGCTGGGGCTCTTTAACTTGGAGCAGAGGAGCCTGAGGGGTGACCTCATTCCTGTTGATAAAGATGTGCAGGGCAGTATCTGGAGGATGGAGCCAGGCTCTGCTCAGGGATGTCCAATGATAGGACAAGGGGCACTGGGTGCAAGCTGGAGCAGAGGAGGTGCCATGGGAACAGAAGGATAAGCTTTTTCCCTGTGAGGTTGCCAGAGCCCTGGAGCAGCTGCCCAGAGAGGTTATGAAGTCGTCTTCTCTGGAGACATTGCAAACTCACCTGGATGTTTTCCTGTGTGACCTGCCCAGGGTGATCCTGCTCTGGCAGAGGGGTTGGACTGGATAACCTTATGAGGTCCCTTCTAAACCCTAGCATGTGATTCTGTGACAGTCTGTGGTGGTGCCTTGTCCCCTGACTGCTCCTGCCTCTGCTTTCTCCACAGATCTTCGGCATGATCTTCAGTATGGTTCTGTGCTGCGCTATCCGCAGAAGCAGAGAGATGGTCTGAAGAGCTAATAAAAACCCCCAAACACACACACACCCCACCCCACCCCTCAAGACTGCTGCACTATAAAACCCTTTCTCATTAACTTTAGAGCTCTGAAAGCATTTCTTAAGAGAGAAAAAGAAAAACAAAGCAAAGAAAAAGTTATATATTTGTTACCTTTTTAATGCTTTATTTGGTACTGATGTAGGTTTGCTGTTTATGTTCCTAGGTATAAAAGTGACCAAGGTATATCTGACTTCAGACAAATATTGTATATAAAATGCCTGACTTTTCTTGAAACTTACTTAATTTGGATGTAATTTATGTTGGAGACAATTTGATACTTTAATAAAGAGTAAGATGTATTGTATGCTTGTGGAGGAGAGTGCCATGTTGAGTTCGGGGCACCTCAATGCAGGAGAGATGTGGAGGTGCTGGAGCCAGTGCAGAGGAGGGCAAGGAAGCTGGGGAAGAGCCTGGAGAATAAATCTGATGAAGAGCAACTGAAGGAGCTGGGGATGGTTAGTTTGGAAAAGAGGAGGAGGCCGAGTGGAGACCTCATTGCTGTCTCCAAGTACCTGAAAGGGCATTGTGGAGAGGCTGGTGCTGGTCTCTACCTGAAAGGGCATTGTGGGGAGGCTGGTGCTGGTCTCTACCTGAAAGGGCATTGTGGGGAGGCTGGTGCTGGTCTCTACCTGAAAGGGCATTGTGGGGAGGCTGGTGCTGGTCTCTACCTGAAAGGGCATTGTGGGGAGGCTGGTGCTGGTCTCTACCTGAAAGGGCATTGTGGGGAGGCTGGTGCTGGTCTCTACCTGAAAGGGCATTGTGGGGAGGCTGGTGCTGGTCTCTACCTGAAAGGGCATTGTGGAGAGGCTGGTGCTGGTCTCTACCTGAAAGGGCATTGTGGAGAGGCTGGTGCTGGTCTCTACCTGAAAGGGCATTGTGGAGAGGCTGGTGCTGGTCTCTACCTGAAAGGGCATTGTGGAGAGGCTGGTGCTGGTCTCTTCCCACAGGTAATTAGTGGTAGAACAAGAGGGATTGGCCTCAAGCTGCCCCTGGGTAGGTTTAGACTGGACATCAGGGGAAAAAAAAAACTTCCAGGGCAAGAGTGGTCAGGCATTGGAATGTGCTGCCCATAGAGGTGGTGGAGTCCCCAAGCCTGGCTGTGTGTAAAGGTGGTTTGGCTGTGGTGCCTGGGGCTATGGTTTAGGGGTAAACCTTATAGAGTAGAGTTATTGGTTGGACTTTGTACTCCTGAGGGTCTTTTCCAACCTCAATGTTACTGTGATTCTGAGAGAGGAGATTTTACTGTGGTCATTAATGATTGTTGGATGCATAGCATGGAGTTGAGCTTTCAGACCACCTTAAGTGTTAAATCCCCATGGGCTTAGTATAAAGCACAAAATCACTTCTGTGCCAATGCCAGGTTTGAAGGGAATCCCAAGAAAGACACCTGTCAGAGTGTGTTGGGGAAGATCATAGAATGGGTTGGAAAGGACCTCCAAAGGTCATCCAGTCCAACCGACTCTGCAGTCAGCAGGGACATCCTCCACTACACCAGGTTGCCTCACCTTTAATATCTCCAGGGATGGAGCCTCAACTGCCTCCCTGGGCAACCTGTTCCAGTGTTCCACCACCCTCATGCTAAAGAATTTGTTTCTAACACCCAATGTAAACCTGCTCTTCTGCCATTTCAAACCATGGTCACCCTGATCTAGTTGGGGATGTCCCTGCTGATAACAGAGGGGATTGGACTGGATGAGCTTTGGAGGTCCCTTCCAACCCATTCTTATGCCGTTACACAAAGGCTGTAGGAGCTGAAGTACTGGGCAAGTCTTGATGGGCTCTGCACTGCCTAGCTCCAAGGCTGCTGTGAGGAAACCAAGGGCAGATGAATCCAAACTGCTGCTGGATAAGGGGTAGAGCTGTTGATATGTTGTAAGCTAGCCAAGGACAGTAGGCAAAAACAAGGATGCAGGCAGCATGTGGGAATGCTCACCAGGAAACGGCACATCTGCTCTTGAAGGCTTAGTGAAATAAAGGTTTGACTAAGGGGCAAGGACTTTGAAGTCCTGAAGAATACTGGAGGTGGCTGCTTGTGAGGTAATTATGCCAGAAGAAAGGTTTGGGAGCTGATATCATTCTCTTAAACTTGTTTAGAATGTTTGGGTCAGGCTGCCTCAGAAACAGGATCTCAAGCTAGCTGCATGGGCTGCAGTGTTAGGAGAAGGTGCAGGCAAGGCAAGGAGGGCTTGGTTTTCCATGGGGGCAGGATTTCTTGCTGGAAAACAGCTTCCTTATGGGAAGGTTTTCAGTGGTAGAGCCTCTTGTCAGTTTACAGCAGTCCCAGCCCATCAGGGTGTTGTGGAGGAATGTGAGGGGAAAAATCACAGCAGGCCCATGAAAGGAGTGGTGGAGTCACCATCCCTGGAGGTGTTCAAGAGGGGTTGGACGTGGCACTTGGTGCCATGGTTTAGTCATGAGGTCTGTGGTGACAGGTTGGACCTGATGATCTTTGAGGTCTCTTCCAACCTTGGTGATTCTGTGAAATGTGGGAAGTGTGTTGGGTGTCAGGGGAAGAAAGGTGCAAGTCTTAACTCATTCTGGGGGCAAATAAATCCCAGGGCTTTTTCACACACTTCAAAAGATTTTAATCCCTCATAGAATAGAATTAACCAGGTTGGAAAAGACCTTTGAGATCATCAAGTCCAACCTATTATCCAACACTAATCAACTAAACCATGGCACCAAGCACCCCAGCCAGTCTCCTCCTGAGCACCTCCAGTGATGGTGACTCCACCACCTCCCTGGGCAGCACATTCCAATGGGCAATCTGTGTGAAGAACTTCTCCTCACATCCAGCCTAAACCTCCCCTGGTGCAGCTTGAGACTGTGTCCTCTTGTTCTGGTGCTGGTAGCCTGGGAAAAGAGACCAACCCCCACCTGGATGCACCCTCCCTTCTTGTAGACAGCAAGAAGGTCTCCCCTGAGCCTCCTCTTCTCCAGGCTAAGCAACCCCAGCTCCCCCAGCCTCTCCTCATAGGGCTAGTACATTCTAACTCTTTCAGCAAACTTTGTAGGCGTTGGGCTCAAAGCAATTGCTGTAATGGAGAAAGAGGAAACAGAGTAAGGACTAAAATCCCAGTGATGGATGTGAATTGGGTGCTGCTTCCCTGGGGCATGTGCTGTGGAGCTCGAGCTGAGTTCTGCCTTGTCTTTCTCACAAGCTTCTGCAGAGACAGCTGCGCAGCAAGGCTCCAGCTGGAGGCAGTGATACCAGTAGTGGTGGGGCTCAAACTGCGCACTACAGGACCTCGTTTGTTTCATCCTGCTTTTATTTTTCACTGCCAGCTTGTTGCTGGAGGTGGGTGAGGGTCAGGGAGGATATGGAATGCTTGCAGAGAAGGGCCATGAGGATGGTCAGAGGGCTGCAGCTCCTCTCCTGTGAGGGACAGACAGAGAGTTGGGGTTGTTCAGACTGGAGAAGAGAAGGCTTCAGGGAGGCCTTATTGTGGCTTTCTACTATCTGAAGGGGACTACAAGAAAGCTGGGGAGGGGCTTTTAGGCTGCCAGGGGCTAGGGGAATGGATCCAAGCTGAAAGAGGAGAGACTGAGATTAGACCTTAGGAAAAAGTTCTTCCCCATGAGGGTGGTGAGACACGGGCACAGGTTGCCCAGGGAGGTGGTGGAAGCCTCATCCCTGGAGGTTTTGAAGGCCAGGCTGGATGTGGCTCTGAGCAACCTGCTCTAGTGTGAGGTGTCCCTACCCGTGGCAAGGGGGTTGGACCTGGATGATCCTTGAGGTCCTTTCCACCCCTGGCAGTTCTGTGATTCTTTGGCTGTGCTGCAGATGCTTTGCAGCGGAGTAAATTCCTTACTTGCTGTTGCTGCCCAGGAGGGATGGATTGGGTCAGGGGCTTGCTGTGCCTGGGTGAAAGTTGCTGCAGCAGCTACAGAGCACAAGCACAGACAGCACACAGCCTAAGCTGGGTTTGGTTGGGTTTCTATCTTTAGAGGGTGGTTTATGCAGATGGCCACCATGTAATTATGATGATTATAAAACAGCCACCTCTTCAGTTTCTGCCTGCTGGCAGTCCTGAGGAAGTGACCTAGTGTGAACTGCCAGCAGTGAGGACCTTCAACCCTATCAGAAGTCACATTTAAATGAAGCTAGGACACCCAGACAGTTGCCAGGCTTTGCTGGCAGTTACAAAAATAGGTTTAGTGAGGTTTGGTGTTTTTGGGGGGTTTGTTGGGGTTTTGTTTTTTCCACTGCTGGATACAGGCTTCCACATGCATGACTCCAACAAAATGAATCCACAAGGAAGCCATTCATGGCACACTGAATGCTTCTCTTCTCTAGCTGCCTGTTTTGTGTTCAATAGATATTCAGGCTGGGGCTGAGAAGTGACCTTTTCTGCCTTGTTCTTAACGCTGGCTCTCAGTCCCCTGAGGTGCCACACACTGGGCTGCTGCACTGCTGCTGCTGCTCTGACCCACCAGCGAAATTGCTGCCTTTGAAACACCACCCTGGCAGGGCCTGCTGGATAAAAGGAGTTTGTGTTACACAATGCTGCTCCGTGGTCATGCACAATGAAGGAACAGGGTGGAGAAGAGCCAGGGGGTTACACCACAGGACAGGTTTTTCAGCTTTGTGCTGGTGTAGCCTTGATGCAAGCACCACCTCTGCTCCTGGAAAGGTGGGGGAGGACCCAGCAGCCCTTTCCAAACCCAGCAGCTGACCTCAGCTTCAGGTTTCTCAGCTGTAAATAGCCTTGGTGCTCCTTTGCTGCTGGGACTTCTTCATCCCACTCCTTCCCTCAGCACCCACAAGTGTGGTTATCAAACAGGAAAGCTGCAGAGGGACTTTTCATGAGGGGGGCTAGAGACAGGACAAGGGGAAATGGTTTGAAGCTGAGAGAGAGCAGGGCTAGGCTGGATCTTAGGAAGTCACCAAAATGTTTGCAGGAGGGAAAAAGAAAAGAACCCCTCAACTTTTTAACAGAAATCAGCCCCAGGAGTAAGTTGGGACCTTTGCCAGGAAGGCAGAGGGAGGAGAGCTCTTCTCCTGCTGTAATGAGATGCCAGCAACAGCAGGCAAGGGGCTCAGAGTTCTGGGAAGCCCTGTGGTTATGTGCTGGAAGAGCAGAGGAAGCTGCTGACAAGCTCAGGAAGGAGACTTGATGGCTGCAAAAAAACAAACAAATAAATAAATAAACAAACTAAACCTAAGCTTTTCCTAATTGCAGCAGCAACTCAAGGGTGGAGCCAAGGCAGGCCTCACAAAAAGGAGAAGCTGACTCCTTCCAGTGCCCTTGGCACATGGGGCCAGCCGTTCCTAAAGAGAAGGGACTTGCCAAGGGGCAGAGGTGCTGCTTTCTCAGCTTTCTGCCCCCTTTCCACCTTCACTGTTCTTCTCTCACACTAAAAATCCTTCAGGGCAGACATGCTCTCTTTCACACACCCACAAAGTACCAAGGAAACTCCTTATTGTTGTCTGGTTTGTTTGGGCTTTTTTTAGCAGTACAGCTCTTCTAACCATCGACAGATGCCTGAACATGAGCCAGCAGTGTGCCCAGGTGGCCAAGAAGGCCAATGGCATCCTGGCCTGCATTAGGAATAGTGTGGCCAGCAGGAGCAGGGAGGTCATTGTGCCCCTGTACTCTGCATTGGTTAGGCCGCACCTTGAGTCCTGTGTCCAGTTCTGGGCCCCTCAGTTTAAGAAGGACATCGAGACACTTGAACGTGTCCAGAGAAGGGCAACAAGGCTGGGGAGAGGCCTTGAGCACAAGCCCTGTGAGGAGAGGCTGAGGGAGCTGGGGTTGTTTAGCCTGGAGAAGAGGAGGCTCAGGGGAGACCTCATTGCTCTCTACAACTCCCTGAAGGGTGGTCGTAGCCAGGAAGGGGTTGGCCTCTTCTCTCTAGCAGCCAGCACCAGAACAAGGGGACACAGTCTCAAGCTGTGCCAGGGGAAGTTTAGGCTGGAGGTGAGGAGAAAGTTCTTCACCGAGAGAGTTGTTGGCCATTGGAATGTGCTGCCCAGGGAGGTGGTGGAGTCACCATCCCTGGAGGTGTTCAAGAGGGGACTGGATGTGGCACTTGGTGCCATGGTCTAGTCATGAGGTCTGTGGTGACAGGCTGGACTCGATGATCTTCGAGGTCTCTTCCAACCTTGGTGATACTGTGATACCAAGAGGTTCCAGTATCTGAAGGGGGCTACAAGAAGGCTGGGGAGGGACTTCTCAGGGTATCAGGTAGTGATAGGACTAGGGGGAAGGGAATGAAGCTGGAGGTGGGGAGATTCAGGCTGGAGGTCAGGAGGAAGTTCTTTCCCATGAGAGTGGTGAAGCCCTGGAATGGGTTGTCCAGGGAGGTGGTTGAGGCCCCGTCCCTGGAGGTGTTTAAGCCCAGGCTGGATGAGGCTCTGGCCAGCCTGATCTAGTGTGGGGTGTCCCTGCCCATTGCAGGGGGATTGGAACTAGATGATCCTTGTGGTCCCTTCCAACCCTGACTGATACTATGATAGGTTGGAGTGGTCCAAGGGGGAGTCAGAGGGCACAGACTGCCCAGAAAGCAGGAGGAAAGGAAAAAAAAAACAAACCACCCCAACTTTTTTTTTTGGCTGAAGTGGAAAGTCTTGAAGGGGGGGCTACAGGAAAGCTGAGGAGGGACTTTTTAGGGTGTCAGGTGGTGGCAGGACTAGGGGGAATGGAGCAAAACTTGAAGT
The DNA here is from genome assembly GCA_033816785.1 of Picus viridis. NCBI lineage: Eukaryota > Metazoa > Chordata > Aves > Piciformes > Picidae > Picus > Picus viridis. Next base: position 49,885,151 of record CM066567.1, on the reverse strand, counting down.
GGTTCGATTCAGATTGGATGCGAGGAAGAAGTTCTTCCCCATGAGGGTGGTGATAGACTGGCACAGGTTGCCCAGGGAGGTGGTGGGAGCCTCATCCCTGGAGGTTTTGAAGGCCAGGCTGGATGTGGCTGTGAGCAAGCTGCTCTAGTGTGAGGTGTCCCTGCCCATGGCAGGGGAGGGTTGGAACTGAATGATCCTTGAGGTCCCTTCTTACCCTGACAAGTCTGAGATTCAGAGATTGTGAAGTGTTTTCCCTACTGGCTTCTGTCAGAGATGGACATTCAAATAGCCCCCAGCTGTGATGTTCCCACATGTGCCAAAAGAGACACTGACTTTAAAGGAGGCAAATAATAACTGGGGCACTGCAGGGAATTGTCCTGCTTAACATCGTTGGCAACCAATCATCTCAAGGAGGACCTGATCAATACACTTGAGAGTGAGGTTGTCATCCCCATGCTGGAGAGGTGGGCTGAGGAGAAGCTTCTGAGGTTCAGTAAGGCAAAGTGCAAGGTCCTGCACCTATGTTGGGGCAATCCTAGACATCAACACAGGCTGGGGAATGAGGAGGTTGAGAGCAGCCCTTGGGGGTGCTGGTGAGTAAGAAGCTAGACAGGAGCCAGCAGTGTAAGCTTGCAGCCCAGAAGGTAAATCAAACCCTGGGCTGCAACAAAAGCAGCATGGCCAGAGATGGAGAGAGGGGATTCTGCCACTTTGCTCTGCTGAGACCTCACCTGCAGTGCTGTGCCCAACTCTGAACCCTCAACACAGGAAGGACATGGACCTGATGGAGCAGGGCCAGCGAGGGCCATGAAAATGATCAGGGGGCTGGAGCAGCTCTGCTGTGGACAGGCCAAGGGAGCTGGGGTTGTTCAGCCTGGAGAAGAGAAGGCTCCAGGCAGACCTAAAAGCAGCCTTCCAGTAGCTGAAGGGGGCTGCAAGAAGGCTGCAGAGGGACTGTTTGCAAAGGCCTGCAGTGACAGGATGAGGAACAATGGTTTGAAATGAGAGGAGAGCAGCTTTAGATTGGATGTGAGGAACAAGTTCTTTAGCATGAGGCTGGTGGAACACTGCAACAGGTTGCTCAGGGAAATAGTTGAGGCTCCATCCCTGGAGCTGTTCATGGTCAGGCTTCACACAGCTGGTAATATTCCAGTAGCTGAAGGGATCATGCAGGAAGGCTGCTGGTATTGTTCAGCCTGGAGAAGAGAAGATTCTCGAGGGGACCATAGAGCTACCTTCCAGTACCTGCAGAGATCCTATAGGAAGGCTGCAGAGGGACTTCTCATCAGGGTGTCTAGAGACAGACAGGACAAGGGGGAATGGTTCGAAGCTGAGGGAGAGCAGGGTTAGGCTGGGTTTAGGAAGAAGTTCTTCAGTAGGAGGGTGGTGAGACTCTGGAATAGGTTGCCCAGGCAAGGTTCTGGATGTCTCTTTGCTGGGTGTGTTGTAGGCCAGGCTGGATGAAGCCTTGAGCAGCTGAGTCTAGTTGAGAGGTGTCTCCGCCCACGGCAAGGAGCTTGGAGGAGATGATCTCTAAGGTCCCTTCCAACCCAAACCATTCTAAGAAGTGATTTTTCTGTCTTTTTGGGGTTGTTGGGCTTTGGGGAGGTTGTTTTTTTCAGAGGTGAAACATTTCAGCCTCTTGAAAGCGACTGTGCAAGGCCCAGTTACTGCTGCCTGTCACCAGCTGCTACACTCGCTGCCAAACCTCGCTGGGCTCTGCTCGCTGCCTGCCAGCTCTCTTTCAAGCAGGATGTTTTTCCACTTTGAACACAATTGCCAGGAGAGAAAAAAAAAAAAAAAGAAGGGGGAAAAAAGGAAGAAAGAGCAGCAGTCCTGGAGAATTCCACTCATGCCTCCACACCCTCTCCCGATAACAGCTCCTTTTTTTGTGCTCAGTGGAACTATGCTGTGGCTGATTCTGTGCAAATACCGCTGAGGGTGTTTGAGGCTTTTGTTTTTTAAGGGCAAAAAGGTGCTCCTGAACCAGGAACTTGATTTAGCTAAGAGAGCCTTACCTATTTTCCTCTGGCTAGGCTGGGGGGTTACTTCTTCCCCTCCTCCTCCTCCTTCCCCTTCTCCTTATTGCCCTCTTTCTCCTCCTACTTCTTCCCCTCCTTCTCTTCCTCCTTCTTCCCCTCCTCCTCCCCCTTTTTCCCCTCCTTCTCCCCCTCCTGCTTCACCTCTTTCCCCTCCTTCTCCTGTTCTTTCTTCCTCTCCTTATCCCCCCTTCCTCCTCCCCCTCTTCCTCCTCCTTCTTCTTCCCCTCCTTCTCTTCCTCCTTCTTCCCCTCCTCCTCCCCCTTTTTCCCCTCCTTCTCCCCCTCCTGCTTCACCTCTTTCCCCTCCTTCTCCTGTTCTTTCTTCCTCTCCTTCTCCCCCTCTTCTTCCTCCTTCTCCTCCTTCTTCTTCCCCTCTTTCCCCTCCTTCTCCTCCTCCTTCTTCCCCTCTTCCTCCCCCTCCTTCTCCCCCTCCTTCTCCTCTTCCTTCTTTCCCTCTTTCTCCTCCTTCCCCTCCTTCTTCTTCTTTTTCCCCTCCTCCTCCTCCTCTTTTTTTTTTTTTTAATTTCTTTTTTTCGCTGTTGTTTTTCTGTGCTTCTAGTCCCTCAGCCTGGGACTGGGACTGAGGGAGGACACTGCTCCAGAGAGGCCCCTGGAGATCTAAAATGTCAGGCTGGACAAAGCACTGAGCAACTGATCTACTGGAGGATGTCTCTGCTGCCTGCTGTGGGTTGGACTCGATGTGCTTTGGAGGTCCCTTCCAACCCAAACCACTCTGATTCCTGCAAGCATTACTCACTCTTCCCACCACCCCCATCCCTTCCCCCCGCCCCCACTGCAGAGGCTCTCACCTCAGGGCAACCCCCCCACTATGGGGAGGCAGGGAGAGATGGGGATTCCCTTTCCATTTCCTCCCTTTGTGCAGACAAAGTTCGCAGGAGTGTTTTCAAGCTGAGGAATGACTCAGTAAAGCAGCTCGGGCAGGGCAGGGCAAGAGGAAAAAAAAAAAGAAGGAGAAGAAGAAAAAGGCGATGACTTTGGCTTTCTGATCCCTTGGCCGCTATTCAAGCGGCAGCACACAAAGGGCTTTTTCTTCCTGAGCCATTAACCAAATGAATCAGCAGAGCCCATGCCTCCAGATGTGTTTCTGCGGAGTGTCATCTCCCCCGGCCTGGGCGAGCCGGGAGGGCTGCTCTCCACCGCGGGAACGCGACACAAACAGGAAGGTGCTTTTCCAAACGGAAAAAGAAGCTGCAGTAAAAATAAACCATGGCTCCTCTCCGGGGGACAGCAAACAGAAATCATGGGGCCATGTTTGCAGCCGTTGTTGTTGCACGCACAACAAAAAAAAAAAAGAAAGGAGGGAGTGTCAAGAAGGCAGCTGGCCGAACGGGCTGCCACCCGCTGTGGCACGGCAGGGAGCAGCAGCCTGCAGCTTCCCCGCGCACCAGCTCACGGCTGGGCAGCCCCAAACCTGCAGTGAGGGGCATAGAATCATGGAATCCATAAGGTTGGAAGAGACCTCAAAGATCATCAAGTCCAACCTGCCACCACAGACCTCATGACTACTAAACCAGGGCACAAAGTGCCACGTCCAATCCCCTCTTGAACACCTCCAGGGATGGTATCACAGTATCACAGTATTACCAAGGTTGGAAGAGACCTCAAAGATCATCGAGTCCAACCTGTAACCACAAACCTCATGACTAGACCATGGCACCAAGTGCCACATCCAGTCCCCTCTTGACTCCACCACCGTGACTCCACCACCTCCCCAGGCAGCCCACTCCAATGGTGAATCACTCTCTCAGTGAAGAACTTTCTCCTCACCTCAAGCCTAAACCTCCCCTGTTGCAGCTTGAGACTGTGTCCTCTTGTTCTGGTGCTGGTTGCTAGAGAGAAGAGGCCAACCCCTTCCTGGCTACGACCACCCTTCAGGGAGTTGTAGAGAGCAATGAGGTCTCCCCTGAGCCTCCTCTTCTGCAGGCTAAACAACCCCAGCTCCCTCAGCCTCTCCTCACAGGGCTTGTGACTCCACCACCTCCCTGGGCAGCACATGCCAATGGCTAACAACGCTCTCTGTGAAGAACTTTCTCCTCACCTCCAGTTGACTTGCTGGAATGTGTCCAGAGGAGGGCAACAAAGCTGGGGAGGGCTTCGGAGCATAAGCTTTATGAGGAGAGGCTGAAGGAGCTGGGGTTGCTTAACCTGGAGAAGAGGAAGCTCAGAGGAGACCTTCTTGTTCTCTACAACTCCCTGAAGGGAGGTTGTAGCCAGGTGGGGGTTGGTCTCTTCTCCCAGGCAACCAGCATCAGAACAAGAGGACACAGTCTCAAGCTGCACCAGGGCAGGTTTAGGCTGGATGCTAGGAAGAAATTCTTCATAGCTAAAGTGATTGGCCATTGGAATGTGCTGCCTGTGGAGGTGGTGGAGTCACCATCCCTGGAGGTGTTTAGGAAGAGAGTGGGTGGGGTGCTTGGTGCCATGGTTTAGTTGATTAGATGGTGTTGGGTGAGGAGTTGGACGCGATGGTCTTGAAAGTCTCTTCCAACCTGCTTTATTCTATTTTATTCCAAACTTGCCCTGGCACAGCTTGAGACTGTGTCCTCTTGTTCTGGTGCTGATTGCCTGGGAGAAGAGACCAACCCCCTCCTGCCTACAACCTCCCTTCAGGTTGGAGACCTGTTGGAGACCAGCTTGAGGAAAAGGACCTGGGAGACCTGGTGGACACAAGGATGCCCATGAGCCAGCAACATGCCCTTGTGGCCAAGAAGGCCAATGGCATCCCAGAGCAGCCTGAAGGGCTGTGGTTCGTAGGTCCAGAGAGGTTCTTCTTCCCCTCTACTCTGCCTTGATGAGGCCACAACTGGAATATTATGTCCAGTTCTGGGCCCCTCAGTTCAATAAGGGCCTCACAGAACTGCTTGGAAGTGTCCAGCACAGCACCACAAAGCTGCTGAGGGCAGTGGAACATCTCCCTGCTGAGGACAGGCTGAGGGAGCTGGGGCTTTACAGCTTGGAGCAGAGGAGCCTGAGGGGTGACCTCATTCCTGTTGATAAAGATGTGCACGGTTGGAAGGATAGAGCCAGGCTCTGCTCAGTGACATCCAATGACAGGACAAGGAGCACTGGGGGCAAGCTGGAGAAGAGAAGATGCCACAGGAACAGGAGGAAAACTTTTTCCCTGTGAGGGTGCCAGAGCCCTGGAGCAGGCTGCCCAGAGAGGCTGTGGAGTCTCCTTTGGACACAATCCAAACCCACCTGGATGTGTTCCTGGGTGACCTGCCCTGGGTGATCCTGCTCTGGCAGGGGGTTGGAAAGGACTTACAAAGATCATCCAGCCCAACTCCCTAACACTGTGTGATTCTGTGATAATGAAGCAGATTTGTTCCTGGTCTCAGGAGTCCCATCACCACCTGAGCACAGTCACACACTATGCCTTTTCCCATCTGTTTCTCCTTCTCCTCTTATGATTCTCTCCTTGGTGATCCTTTTTGTTTGTTTTTTTCTCCTCTCTGACCTTCTCCTACCAACATTTCTGCACTCCTCAGAGTCCAAACAAGGGGCTCTTGCCGCCCCTGATCACCACAGATCACAGCATTTATAACTGGAACCTTTAAGCTCCTGCCTTGCCCTAGAATCCGAGAGTTTCCCCCAATTCTTTTCTCCAGGACAACCCTCAGCAAGCTGCTGTCACCACTCTCATCTCTGTGAAGCTTAACACTGGAGATCCACCAGTGTTTGTCTGATGGGATCATACAGACATAAGGGGATGGGATAGGGTGGGATCTCAGAGATCATCAAGTCCAACCTGTCACCCAAGCTCTCATGGAGACAAAGCTATGTGTCCTGAAGTCCCTCAGCGCTGAGCAGCCTCCTGCTCATTTCAGAAGGGATGATGGCCATTAAGCTAAATCCCAGGGTGTTGCCATGCTTGTCAGCATCCAGCTCTGCAGGGCCCTGGCCCTATCAGATAATGGATTTTTTGGGGGCTGTGGTTTGTTTCTTTTTAGTGGATTGCTCTTAGCACAGCCAGATGAAGACAAATCAATATTCACCATTCAGCCACAAGATTGTTTTCTCCTAAAATGTGTAGCAATCTTTACACTAAAGCCATGTGGGAAATGCCTTGGGGATTTCAGCTGCTAAGCAGGGTAAATGTTGAGGCTGTCTCCTGCATCCTGCTTTACAGAAAGTAAGCAGCCTGTGTGAAGAGAGGAGGGCCACAAAGATGAGCCTAGGGCTGCAACACCTCTCATAAGAGGATTGGTTGAGGGAGCTGGAGTTGTTCAGCCTGCAGAAGAGAAGACTCTGGGGGAACCTTAGAGCTGCCTTCCAGTAGCTGAAGGGATCCTCCAGGAAGGCTGCAGAGGGACTTTTCATCAGGGTGTCTAGAGACAGGACATGGGGAAATGGTTTTTAGCTGAGGGAGAGCAGGGTTGGAGTGGATCTTAGGATGTTCTTCAGTACAAGGGTGGTGAGACTGGAATAAGGCTGCCAGGGCAGCTGTGGATGGCTCCACTGTCGGAGGTGTTGAAGGTGAGGTTGGATGAGGCCTGGAGCAGCCAAGTATTTGTGGATCATCATTGTGGCCCTCCTCTGGCCTCACTCAAAGAGCTCTGTGTCCTTCTTATACTGGGCACAGTGGAGGTGGGGTCTCAGCAGAGCAGAATCCCCTCTCATGCCCTGCTGGCCACACTCCTCTGGCTGCAGCCCAGCACACAGCTGCCTGCTGGGCTGCATGGGGGCACTGCTGGCTCCTGGGAATCAATGATGACCAAGCAACTCAAGAAAGTAGCGCCCAGGAACTACTTGTGGTGGTAGCTCCTTTGTATGTGAGTTTTAAATAATCTTCAGCCCTTCAAAGCTATCCACAACTCATAGAATAGAATTAACCAGTTTGGAAAAGACCTCAGAGATCATCAAGTCCAACCTATCCCCCAGCATCATCTCATCAACTAAACCATGGCACCAAGCACCCCATCCAGTCTCTTCCTAAACACCTGCAGGGATGGTGACTCCACCACCTCCCTGGGCAGCACATTCCAATGACCAATCTCTCTTGCTGGGAAGAGCTTCTTCCTAACATCCAGCATAAGGATGCTCAAGCAACTCAGAGCTGATAAGGAGCATCCATAGTTCTTGCTTAGATTACCTATTTTGCTGGATTTTCTCTTTAACAAGTAATTTGAGGCTAGCAAACACCAAACCAATGGTGGGACTTCAAACAACACTTCCTGGAGTCCCTAAAATTAGGTGTAGCTGCTGGAGTTCCTCCCTCTGCTCTGCATCTGGGCTCTCTTCACACATACCCAAGGATTTCAGCCCCACCTTCTGCTTCATGCACCTAGTGCCAGGCTCAGCCTGTTGCTGCCTGTGCACTCCTCAAATGTAGAATTCATTGAGAAGAATAAACTCAGGAGACTTCCCTCAAAACAAAACAAAACAAAAAAAAAAAAAAAAAAAAAAAAAAAAAAAAAAAAAAAAAGAAAGAAAGAACCAAACAGCCAAAACCCAAACCACAGCCCAGAAGCTTTTATTGACCAAAAGTTCCATGCCTCTTTCCTCAGCAGGAAAACCACCACAGCAACAAGGAGGGAAAAATAGAACACAGAAAAAAAAAAAACAAAAAACAAAGGAAACAAACAAGCAAACAAAAAATGCTTCTGTCCCAGCTATTATTTTTCACCTTTTGTGTTTTTTCCCCTTTGCCTCTCATATTGCAGAGTTTAAAATGGTGAAGTTTCCCATTCCTTTGTCTTGGTTTTTCCCCTCAGAGTGCAGCATCAGTCATGAGGTTCTTCTTTAAGATCTGAAGGGGGAAAAAAAAACCAACAACCAGGTACATAAGAAAAGAACCAAATGTGATCTCACATTGAAAAGGTGAAGGGAATTTGTGTTTATATTTCCCATTTAGACCTTCCTCCCCACCCCCCAAACAATGTTTAAGGCATAACTCAACTTTGGACAAACCTAGCCTCCAGGAAATTTCATTTCCAAAACAAAAGGCTGGAAATGAAAATCCAAAGAGGAAATTCTCTTTCCCTTTCCTCTCTTCTTGCTCAAGAGGTTCTGCCCTCTGGAAGTCTTAGAAATGATCAGTAGTGAGGAGCCACCCTGCTCACAGCAGAAGATGTCTGGCAGAGACCAGAAGTCTTAGAAACAATCAGTAGTGAGGAGCCACCCTGCTCACAGCAGAAGATGTCTGGCAGAGACCAGAACTTTGCCATCTCTTTTACTAACCTCTTAAGTCCCCATTTGCAAAAGGAGTTAAAGCCAAGAACCAGCTCAAGGATAATGGGACAGCAGCTCAGAAGAGAAAACAACAGCTCCATTCCCATTCATGCCACAGTTTTGCTCTTGGAAGTCTTTCCTTAGCCCCCTTTTCTCCTTTCAGTTACCAACAGCAGCCTCTCCTTCCTCTCTTTCTCTCCTCTGGCAGAAGACAGAACTTTGCCATCTCTTTCACTGACCTCTTAAGTCCCCATTTGCAAAAGGAGTTAAAGCCAAGAACCAGCTCTAGGATAATGGGACAGCAGCTCAGAAAAGAAAACAACAGCTCCATTCCCATTCATGCCACAGTTTTGCTCTTGGAAGTCTTTCCTTAGCCCCCTCCCCTCTCCTTTGAGTTACCAACAGCAGCCTCTCCTTCCTCGCTGCTGCTCTCTGTTTCCTCTCTTTCAGCAAGCGATGTCAACTCGGCCTCTGTTTGGTGCTTCTGGTATGAATTCTGCTCTTCTGGTGTCACTCCCTTTTGTTTCCCAGGGTGGGGCATGCATCCCAGTGTTGCTCCATTGGGCACTTGAAGAAAATAAGGAGAAGAGTGCAGACAAGGTGCCTGGGTGTAGGAGTTGTGCTCTGTGAAGTAGTGTCCTGCAGTGCTAGCAAACGGCATTCGTGAGCACAGCTGGTGGGGGAACAGAGCTTCCTGCATGTAGAAATCATTCCAGGGGACAGCTTGGTGGGCAGTAATGTCAGCTGAGGGGGAGAAAAAAGGCAACAAAGACAGAATAATGACCAAAAAACCCCAAACAATCAGGAAAGCAGGATTGAAACCATGGAGTGTGTGTGTTGCAATTAAAGGAGTACTCCGTGCAAATACAGCTATGCCTTACAGAACAGAAGGACAGGGATTGGAAGGGACCTCCAGAGATCACCTTGTCCAGCCTCCCTGCTAAGGCAGGTTCACCTAGATCAGGCTGCAAAATATAGCTAGTTAGTGAGGGTTTGGGTGGAATTTGGTGTTCTCCTTGTTAGCAAGCAGGTGAAGAAAAGGGCCTCCAAGGTAAGTCTGATCTGGACAATCTGAGCGGCTAGAGCACAGATCCTACTTCATCTTAGGGCCCCAGAAAGAATCTGTGACATTTGAGGGGGCCTGGAAAAACTGGCATGGAAGCAAAAACATCCAGGACAGCTGCAGAAGATAGTTACTCTTGTCTTTGAGCAATCTTTGTCTTTTGACTGTTCAAAAATGGGAGAAATCTCCCACAGTTTCTCTTCATGGCCTCAGCCTACCTGTTCTGGCCCACAGACAGCCACAGCTGTGGGGTCAGCCTCTCTGCACTGCTTGTGTGACTCCCTGGCAGGGCTTCCAGCATGCTGTTATCAGTCAGTGCACTCCAGCCAGCAATGTCCCTTTCCCTCTGCTCAGGACCTTCCAGGTCAAGTGTGTGCCTAGCAATTCATTGCCTTAATGGGGACTGGAAGAGAGCAGGCGTCACACACCTGTGGAAGTTGACTTTGGTGGTCACACTCCAGTGGCTTTCTCCAAAACATACTTTTTAGGAGGAAAAAAAACTCAGGAAGCTCATAGCCCCCTCCCTGGAGGTGTTCAAGGCCAGGCTGGATGAGGCCTTGAGCAACCTGCTGTAGTGGTAGATGTCCCAGCCCATGGCAGGGGGGTTGGAACTGGATGATCTCGAAGGTTCCTTCCAACCTAAACCATCCTACGAATCCTGACTGTCTCAGGGCACAGTTCAGTAACTGCAAAGCAGTGGGATGCCAAATCATTTCTGAAAGGTACCTGAGGTTCCACATGGCTGCTGTACCAGGAGCTCTCCTGCAGCCTGGGTTTGTGCATAGCCTTGTGTGGCTCCTGCTGCCCCGTAGGTTACAACTCCACTGCTGTCAGGTAAGTTGAGGAAAGCTGTATGGGACTCGGTAGGGGTTGTAGGAGAGAGCTGGATGCTGGAGAGTGCATTGCTGTCCAGGTGACTTGGCAGAGGGTGGACCTGGGAGAGCTGGTGCTGCTGGGAATACTGGGGCAGCTGGTAACTCCCACTCTGGCTGCTGTACTGACAGTAAGGCATCTCTAGGTTGTCTGATGGCTCCAGCTGCCCAGGGTAATTGCAGCTAACTGGTGAACTCAAGCTGCAGAAAGCAAGGAGAGAGGCAGCTCAGAGATTAAAGTTGGGTGAAGAGCTACAGCAACCTGTACAATAAACAATTGTTGCATCTTTCCCTAGACAACTGTTCCAACTCTGACTTGACTCCAACCCTCCCTCCCAAATGTCAGGCACAGAATGAGGGCAACAAAAACCATTTCAGCCAAATGCTATCACCAGAGGATGCTTTGACCATCCAGAGTATTGGAGCAGGGGTTAACATTCCTTCAGTTCTTCCCACTCTCCAAAGCTTATTCCAGTGCTTAAAACATCTGACAGATTCCTTTTCAGTGTGCTCCTGGACTGCACTTGCACACGAGAGGCTGTAAATCTGAAAGCACTCTGATTGCAGTATTGCTTTTCTGACAGCAACTGCCCTGTCCTGCTGTGCTCACGACACACTCTTCTCCATGCTGCGTTTAGGAGACCTTCTCACTCCACATCCAACCCCTCACTTAGGCTGCCACCTATTTCACAGAGTGGCTCAAGTTGGAAGGAACCTGAAAGACCATCTATTCCAACATCCCCACCATGGGCAGGGGCACCTCTCAACTAGACTCAGCTGCTCAAGGCTTCATCCAACCTGGCCTTCAACACCCCCAGGGAGAAGGCAGCCACAACTGGGTAGCATATTGCAGTCTCACCACCCTTGTACTGAAGAACTTCTTCCTAAGATCCAGTCTCACCCTGCTCTCCCTCAGCTTCAAACCATTTCCCCTGGTCCTGTCTCTAGACATGCTGATGAAAAGTCCCACTGCGGCCTTCCTGTAAGATCCCTGCAGGTACTGGAAGGCAGCTCTAAGGTCCCCTCCAGAGTCTTCTCTTCTCCAGGCTGAACAATCCCAGCTCCTTCAGCCAATCCCCACAGCAGAGGTGTTCCAGCCCTTGGATCCCCTTTGTGGCCTCCTTGGGACTCACTTTCCTTGTCCCCATGTCCCACCTTCACCCTCTCAAGACTTCTCCCAGGGTTTACTTTTTCCATCACCCTCCAAGCAAATCTCATCTCTCCATACCCTTGATTCTGGATGCTGTAAGTGAAGGCCTCCCTGGTGCCATTTGGCTGCCTGGCCAGGCTGCACTCACTGCTGGGAGCGTCCAGCATCAAGGGAACAATGTGACTGTGCGGGTTGAAGGACAGGCTGTGAGGCAGGCTGGCCCTGCGGATGGGTGGAGGGCTGGGGAAGGCAGGGCAGCGTTCCACTCTGCTGGAGCTGGAGCTGAAGCCGTGCTCTGCTAAAGCCGTGGCCTGAGCCGCTTCACAAGGTGCCACCATCTCTGCCACTGAGGGGGCTGTGAAGGAAAAGAGAAGCTGTCACATGATGCTGGCGCAGTGAAACCGACATGGAGCAAGCAGGGGGAAAGACAAGGAGTGGCAGAAGGGAAAAGCAAGATGCCAGGGAGATTGTGGAGGTTGGCTGATGGAAAGAGAAAAAGTAACCAACCAGCAGCATTGCTGCTGGGAAACAAAAAGGAGCAGTAGCAAGATCTCCAGAACAAACAGTGGATGATGTTTACTGGTTAAATAAAATTACCTTGACTAATTCAGTCTCTGCATACTGGATTGATTCAGCTCTCAAGGAGGTGATAGAATCATAAAGTCAGAGATTGATAGAATCATGGAATCAACCAGGTTGGAAAAGACATTAGAGATCATCAAGTCCAACCTGTCACACAACACCTCAGGACTACTAAACCATGGCACCAAGTGCCACATCCAATCCCCTCTTGAACACCTCCAGGGAGGGTGACTCCACCACCTCCCTGGGCAGCACATTCCAATGGCTAACAACTCTCCCTGTGAAGAACTTTCACATGAAGCAAAGTATCTCCTCGAATAAAGGCAGGAATGGATTCCCCTCCCCAGCCATCTCCCATCTCCACTGTTCCCTGGGAAGAGTGTGCTGCACAGAATTACCTTGCTGAAAAATTTAGCTGTGGTTTCAAAGAACTCAAAAATGTGCCTGTAGAGATCTGTTGGTTAGGTCAAGTTTTAGGAGAATGGGAAGGGAAGGGAAGGAGAATGGGAAGGGAAGGGAAGGAGAATGGGAAGGGAAGGGAAGGAGAATGGGAAGGGAAGGGAAGGAGAATGGGAAGGGGAGGGAAGGGGGGAAGGGGGAAGGGGGAAGGGAAGGGGGAAGGGAAGGGGAATGGGAAGGGAAGGGGGGAAGGGAAGGGGGAAGGGAAGGGGGAAGGGGAAGGGGAAGGAAGGGGGAAGGGAAGGGGGAAGGGAAGGGGGAAGGGAAGGGGGAAGGGAAGGGGGAAGGGAAGGGGGAAGGGAAGGGGGAAGGGAAGGGAAGGGAAGGGAAGGGGGGGGAAGGGAAGGGGGAAGGGAAGGGGGGAAGGGAAGGGGGAAGGGAAGGGGGAAGGGAAGGGGGAAGGAAGGGGGAAGGGAAGGGGAGGGAAGGGGGGAAGGGAAGGGGAAGGGAAGGGGGAAGGGAAGGGAAGGGAAGGGGAAGGGAAGGGGGGAAGGGAAGGGGGAAGGGAAGGGAAGGGAAGGGGAAGGGGGAAGGGAAGGGGGAAGGGAAGGGAAGGGAAGGGAAGGAAGGGGGAAGGGAAGGGAAGGGGAAGGGGAAGGGAAGGGAAGGGAAGGGAAGGGGGAAGGGAGGGAAGGGAAGGGGAAGGGGGAAGGGAAGGGGAAGGGAAGGGGGAAGGGAAGGGGGAAGGGAAGGGAAGGGAAGGGGGAAGGGAAGGGGGAAGGGAAGGGGGAAGGGAAGGGGAAGGGAGGGGGAAGGGAAGGGAGGGGGGGGGAAGGGAAGGGGAAGGAAGGGAAGGGAAGGGAAGGGGAAGGGGGAAGGGAAGGGGAAGGGAAGGGAAGGGGGGGAAGGGAGGGGGGAAGGGAAGGGGGAAGGGAAGGGGGGAAGGAAAGGGAAGGGAAGGGGGAAGGGAAGGGAAGGGAAGGGGGAAGGGAAGGGGGAAGGGAGGGAAGGAAGGGAAGGGGAAGGGAAGGGAAGGGGGAAGGGAAAGGGAAGGGAAGGGGGGAAGGGGGAAGGGAAGGAAGGGAAGGGAAGGGAAGGGAAGGGAAGGAAGGGAAGGGAAGGAAGGGAGGGAAGGAAGGGAAGGGAAGGAAGGAAGGAAGGGAAGGGAAGGGAAGGAAGGGAAAGGAAGGAAGGGAAGGAAGGAAGGAAGGGAAGGGAAGGGAAGGGAAGGGAAGGGAAGGAAGGGAAGGAAGGGAAGGGAAGGGAAGGGAAGGGAAGGGAAGGGAAGGGAAGGAAGGAAGGGAAGGGAAGGGAAGGGAAGGGAAGGGAAGGGAAGGGAAGGGGAATAGAAAGGAAGGGAAGGGAAGGGGAATAGGAGGAGGGAAGGGAAGGGGAATAGAAAGAGGAGGGAAGGGAAGGGGAATAGAAAGAGGAGGGAAGGGAAGGAGAATAGAAAGAGGAGGGAAGGGAAGGAGAATAGAAAGAGGAGGGAAGGGAAGGAGAATAGAAAGGGAAGGGAAGGAGAATAGGAAGGGAAGGGAAGGAGAATAGAAAGAGGAGGGAAGGGAAGGAGAATAGAAAGAGGAGGGAAGGGAAGGAGAATAGAAAGAGGAAAGGAACGGAGAAAAGAAAGAGGAGGAAAGGAAAAAATAGGGGAGTCAGCTGAGGGGCCTTGGGAAAAGGAAGCTGGGAGACGAAAAAGGAAACCAATCCCATCTGGTTACTGGAATCTTGTTTGGTGACCAGTTTCCTCAGTCAGTGCTGGAAAAGGAGAGAGGAAGAGTTTCCTACAACACAGCCTCTGTGGAAAGAGGACAAGATAGGACCTGGAAAGGTCAGAGCCATGCATATGCCGGTGCACAGATGTTCCAGAAGCTTGCACATCAAGCCAGGGAACAAGGTTCTCTTTTATTACAGCAAAATATTTCTCTCCTGAGAGGTGTGCATGGCACTACTAGAAGTTATTTCTCAAGTCTGGCTAGGCTGAACCAGCACAAGGCTGAAGCAGATGAGGTAAAACAACACTGCTCAGGTAAAGCTGGTCTAGTCCCACATGCACACCTGAAAGCATGCAGGGAAAGCAAGGTGAGCTTTCAGCTGGGCTTCACCCCTGCAGGCATACAGAAGAACACCAGAGTGTCCTCCACCAGGTGTGAATCAAAGGATTTAAAACATAAAACCTAAAGAGAAAGTTGCCACAGCAAACTAAAGCAACCCTTAGGGAATGTTGGGATGGATGCCCAGAGAGCTGACAAGGAGGTTCCACTTCAGCACCTTGCAGCCCTCTTTCTCAGATTCCTGTGCTATTTGTGCCTGGTTTATTGCATCTTCTCACATGCTTTTTTTTTTTTGTCAACTCATTGCAGCTCTGGAAAGAGGGAAAATGATGCTTCAAATGAAACTTGGAGAGCCCTGATTTGGGGCTCAGGTAGAAAATGAGAGCAGGGTCTAGGGTGGCATCTCTAAAACATTCACGTGCCCAGGCAGGTCTGGGTGGTTTGCTTTGCCTGCTTGAACAGACTGTTTCTCCACACTATTTCTGCTGGAGAAGAGAAGGCTCCAGGCAGACCTAAGAGCAGCCTGCCAGTACCTGAAGGGTACAAGAAGGCTGCAGAGGGACTGTTTGCAAAGGCCTGCAGATGAGGGGCAATGGTTGGAAATGAGAGAAGAGCAAATTTAGATTGGATGTTAGGAACAAGTTCATTAGCATGAGGCTGGTGGAACACTGCAACAGGTTGCCCAGGGAGGCAGTTGAGGTCCCATCCCTGGAGATCTTCAAGGTGAGGCTCTGAGCAACCTGCTCTAGTGGAGGGTGTCCCTGCTGACTGCAGAGGGGAATTGGGCTAGAGGAGCTTCGGAGGTCCCTTCCAACCCAGACCTTTCTATGGTTACAAAGACAATCAATTTACAAGGCAAATCCAACTGCTTAGTCAAAGTGGCCCTTGTGCAAACATCTCCTGGCAGTTTCCAGCACAATAATCTGTGACTTAGGTGCCATTGTCCCCAGGCACTGTGGGCTAAGCTGTTCAGGGGCTTTCCTTGGTAGCTGTGTGTTGAAGCACTTTAAGCAGGACAAGCCCATGACTCACCTGCAACTAGAGCAACTTGCTCTAGTTGAGGGTGCCCCTGCTGACTGCAGGGGATTGGACTGGATGACCTTTGGAGGTCCATTCCAACCCAAACCATTCTATGAAACAGGAAGAGATAGAATAAACAACCACATAAACCAGTGTTTTAAGTCCATGAATCACAGGTAAATATATATATATATGCATGCATGAAATCTTGGACAAGAAAAACTTCAAATAACTGCTGCCAGTGTCACTCCATGAACTCAAGGCAAACTGTCTAGCAAAATCACAGAATGTTAGGGGTTGGAAGGGACCTGGAAAGATTATCCAGCAAGTGCTCATGATGCCCACCCCTTTCAAGTATCCTGGCTTGTCCTTCATGTCTTCCAATTCACACCAGGATTAAGGAGGACACTGCTACTCTGGCTAACAAATGCTCATGGTACGGTACTGTGGCTGGAAGGAGAAGCACCGGCACATTTTCAAGGTAATTAGTCAAAAGAGCTTCTTAGCTGGGCACACAGCTGCTGCAGGTGTCTGTGTCCCCCTGTGTTCTCTGTCTGTCCCACACATACCTTGGTCCTTTCAGTACTTTTGACCATGCTTGGAAGGAGAGACATTGCTGCACAATACAGCTGCTCACTGTGCCTTCTTCCCAATGCATACAGCGAAAGAAGTCAAAGCTCAGTCTCAGGGTTCTGTTAATACCAGTGCATGCTGGTCCAGGGCAGAAGGGGTGACCACACCAAGGGACCACAAATTGCTCAGGAAGGTGGTGGAGTCCTCATCCCTGAATTCAAGGAATGTGTGGGTGTGGCACTTTGGGTCATGGTTGGATGGCCATGGTAGCGTTGGGTTGATGGTTGGACTCAGTCAGAGCTCTTTTCCAACTGAAACAATTCTATGATTCTATGTAAAGGTGCTCAGCTGAAACACACTTCTCCTCACACTCAGGACGTGTTCAGGAGGGGATTGGATGTGGCACTTGGTGCCATGGTTTAGTCATGAGGTCTGTGGTGATGGGTTGGACTCAATGATCTTTGAGGTCTCTTCCAACCTTGGTGATTCTGTGATCCAGTCCAACATCCCCTGCCAGACCAGGGTCACCTAGAGTAGGTCACACAGTTGGATTTGCCTTGTAAGTTGATTGTCTTTGTATCCATAGAATGGTCTGGGTTGGAAGGGACCTTCCAAGCTCATCTAGTCCAATTCTCCTCCGCAGTCAGCAGGGACATCCCTCCTGAAGAGCAGGTTGCTCAGAGCCTCACCTTGAAGATCTCCAGGGATGGGACCTCAACTCCCTCCCTGGGCAACCTGTTGCAGTGTTCCACCACCCTCATGCTAAAGAACTTGTTCCTCACATCCAACCTAAATCTGCTCTTCTCTCATTTCAAACCCTTGCCCCACATCCAGGTGGGTTTGGAAAGTCTCCAGAGAAGATAAATGTAGAAAAAAACAATAATAAATCAATTCTAGGATTGAAGCAGGCTCAAGCTTGGGTGTTTTTGAGGGACAAAAGACTCTTACGGCAATAGTGTAGCTAATAACAAAATCAGAAACAACAAGCTGCTAGCAAGGTAGAGAAAATCTCAGATGCAATTAGCTGGTGTGTTTAAACCTGCTTGCTTGGAAGGCTGCACAAAACAGTGGGGGGGAGAAAATCACCACAACAACCACCAAACAACAAAGCAAAGAAACAACCCCCACACAAACACAACCCCCAAACCAACAGCCACAGCCAGTGGCTAGAGCAAGGAAAACAATGGCAAGGGCAGCACTGAACACTCCCCAAAGGTGGCTGGTAACAGTTTGTACCCTTCTCAAGCAGGTGAGTCATGGGCTTGTCCTGCTTAAAGTGCTTCAACACACAGCTACCAAGGAAAGCCCCTGAACAGCTTAGCCCACAGTGCCTGGGGACAATGGCACCTAAGTCACAGATTATTGTGCTGGAAACTGCCAGGAGATGTTTGCACAAGGGCCACTTTGACTAAGCAGTTGGATTTGCCTTGTAAATTGATTGTCTTTGTAACCATAGAAAGGTCTGGGTTGGAAGGGACCTCCGAAGCTCCTCTAGCCCAATTCCCCTCTGCAGTCAGCAAGGACACCCTCCACTAGAGCAGGTTGCTCAGAGCCTCACCTTGAAGATCTCCAGGGATGGGACCTCAACTGCCTCCCTGGGCAACCTGTTGCAGTGTTCCACCAGCCTCATGCTAAAGAACTTGTTCCTCACATCCATTCTAAAGCTGCTCTTCTCTCATTTCAAACCATTGTCCCTCATCCTGTCACTGCAGGCCTTTGCAAACAGTCTCTCTGCAGCCTTCTAGGAGCCCCCTTCAGCTGCTGGCAGGCTGCTCTTAGGTGTGCCTGAAGCCTTCTCTTTCACCAGGCTGAACAACCCCAGCTCCCTCAGCCTGTCTTTGTAGCAGAGCTGCTCCAGCCCCCTGATCATTTCTGTGGCACTCTTTCATTTCGCTTCTGTTACTCCAGGTTGTATCCCATTTTCTGTTATATTCTAAACAGGTTGGCCCTGGGTGGCTCTATTTATTGTCAAGGTTTTTTGCTGAACAAGGAGGCTGGATGGATTCAAAAGTCACTTCTCCCCCACACTGTATGCCTTCACAGTGAAAGTGCAGTCTGCCTACACAACGCAGATCACCTGGGATGGGTGCACTGCGTGCCTTCACGTGAAAGGGAAGAGCTCAAGCGGATTTGCCAAAGCTTTAAAGTGTCCTTCCTTGCTAGAAAACCTTCTGCTTGTGAACATGGAGTTTGTTCTGCTTTTTGGTTTTTTTTTTTTACACAAAAGGCAAGTTTCATCCTCTGTGGCTGGGTTCTCCCTCATCTAGTAAGGCAAAAGTGCAGCCGAAACTTTTTGTGCCGCTGTGCTGTGCGGATCTCTCTTCTGCGACTCTCTGCCTAGCAAGTCTTAGCTTAGGTCTCACCAAGTCTCCCATGACTTGTAGGAATGTCATTTTGAAGACTTCCACCTTCCATCAAATCCGATTAAATTGGAGGGGCAGGGTGTGTTGCATAAACAAAGAGAATGTGCAGGTCATCAGGTCGCCCAGGGAGGTGGTTGAGGCCCCATCCCTGGGGCTATTCAAGGTGAGGCTCAACAGGGCTCTGGGCAACATGATCTGGTTGAAGGTGTCCCTGCTGACTGCAGAGGGGTTGGACTGGATGACCTTTGGAGATTCCTTCCAACCCAGACCATTCTATGATTCTATTACACACACCATGTTCCTCCCTCCCCCAGGAAGCCAGGTTAAAAAGCAGCCACCAGCCCTCACACTTCATGTCCCATTGCTGCCAAGTGATTTAGAAAAGGAACTTTTCTTTTTCCTATTTCCCCAAAAAGCATCTGAATCCGGAAAGCATTTCCCAGCCTTAGATGACACAAATAGATTCCCTCACTCCTTGCCCAGCATGATTTCAAGAGCACAAGAGGAAGCTTGTTCCCTCAGACAGATCTAGCAGCATGCACTACCTTCTCATCTTCACACATCCTTAGCACTGAAGGGTTCAGGCAAGCACAGGAAGCTTTGTGCTGCACACGAAAGCTAGATGCAAACACAGTAAATGCAGTGGGTGGCAATCAGCAGGAAGCTTAAAGGAAGCTTAAAGTAAAACCCCAGGTGTCTTTCTTGCTTGTTTTCACACACCACCTGCCCTCCGCTCTCAAGGACTTTCACTTGCCTCTTTTTCCTTCCTTACCCATTGCACAAAGAATTTGTATGTGGTACACCTAATTGAGGTCACCTGGGTTCAGAAAGAGCCTGGATGAGGCACTCAGTGCCATGGTTTAGTTGATGAGATGGTGTTGGGTGGTAGGTTGGACTGGATGATCTCAAAGGTCTTTTCCAACCTGGTTAGTTCTGTATTCTCTGTATTGCTTCCCTGTCAGGAAGATTGATTTGTTTTCCACATGGAGAATTACATCCAAGTGTGGAGACTCCCCAGAAAGAAATTGCTCAGTACAGATAGATGCCAAGATTGCCATCCCTGAATGAAACTATTTCTCATACAGACATATTCTCTTGACCACAGAGCATGCCTGCAGATGTAGTTTAGGTAGCAGGAGAGTTCTGGAGGCACATGAGGAGATGTGCTCTGTTTTCTTGACATTAATTACCTTGCAGAATTCATGGGGGCAGGATGAGAGAGTTTTGCAGGTCAGCCACTGCAGGCTCTGGAAAGACCTGAAAGCAGCCTTCCAGTACTTGAAAGGGGCCTACAGGTACACTGGGAAGGGACATTTCACAAAGCCTTGTAGTCATAAGATGAGAGGGAATGGATTGAAGCTTGAGGAGGGCAGATTTAGACTGGAGATTAGGAAGAAATTCTTTCCAGTGAGGATGGTGAGACATTGGAACAGGTTGCCCAGGGAGGTTGTGGATGCCCCCTCCTGGAGGTGTTGAAGGCCAGGCTGGATGAGGCCTTGAGCAACCTGGGCTAGTGGGAGGTGTCCCTGCCCATGGCAAAGGGCTTAGAACTAGACGATCTTGAAGGTCCCTTCCAACATAAACCACTCAATGATTCTTGGATCTTGATACAATTAACCACAGGACTCAGCCTGCACCATTTTGCCATCTTGGAAAGCAGTGAATTATCCAAACTCTGGGACCATAGTCACTGCTCTGCAAGAAGAGGTGGAAAAAAACTGAACTAAAGTCCAGTACTCTTGGTTAAATGGCTCAAAGCAGTCCTTGACAGGCACAGTTAAAGGACAGAAGTGCTCAACCACCAAGAAAGTATTTCAATTAAGGATTTTTAACATGGAAATCTATTTATTACTCTCCTGTGGTTTATTGGTACAATCCTGTAGCTGCCTTCTACAGTGCCAAAACACTTTTAAAAGGTACCAGCACTATTGAAAGGACAACATTAGAGTCCTGGAGTCGCTAGAAAATGACTTGCACAGAAGTGCCCTTCATAAAAATAACCCTTTCTATTCAGAATATGGGGGGAGGAGAAATAATGGCATGGAATTTAAAAGCATTGATTACCCTGGGAAGCAGGAAAGTGCACAGAACAGTAGCAGCTGTTAGCACCTCTACGGCTTGGGATATCTGTCCCTAAGGAAGCAATGATCATACATCCAAAACGATGAAGGGTTTCAAACTGTGCCAGCCTGGAAAAGTGAAATCTATCTAGGAAATGCCTTAGGGGACATTCCTGGCTCTAGGAATCTCTCTGGTACTGCACACACGGCTACACAACCCAACAAAACCTCTCTTTGGGTCGCAATCAACCTTTGAAGGCCAAATGCAGCTCAGCAAGGCCAACAGCACACCCCACTGATTGTCAGCAACACTGCAGCAGAGCTCGGCTGCCTCACACCCTCGATGTCTTGCAGGTAACGGCAAACTACACTGGCAGGAGAAGCCACAGAATCACCAAGGTTGGAAGAGACCTCAAAGATCACCAAGTCCAACCTGTCACCACAGACCTCATGACTAAACCATGGCACCAAGTGCCACGTCCAATCCCCTCTTGAACACCACCTCCAGGGAGGAACCTCCTCTGCAGATTTAAAGCTGTGGAGCAGCTGAGGGAGGCTCTGCAACCCAAGCAGTTTACTCAGTGCACCTGCTCTCATACAGCTTACTCAACTACAGGTTGCAGCCAGAATGTTGCAGCCTAAACCAGAACATGGGATGTGTGTGTCTGCCATGAAGAGCAGAACCACAGACTATCTCTGGTTGGAAGAGACCTCCAAGATCACCCAGTCCAACCTTCGAGCCAGCACTAAACCATGGCCCTAAGTGCCAGGTCTGCACTCTGCTTGAACACCCCTGGGGATGGCGACTCCAGCACTGCCCTGGGCAGCCTGTTCCAATGCTTGGGAACCCTTTCAGTGAAGAAGTTATTTCTTAATATCCAGCCTGAACCTCCCCTGGTGCAGCTTGGAATCATTTCCTTTAACCCTGTCGGAAGTCATCAAGAAGAGGCTGCCCCCTCCTCACTCCGACCTCCCTCCAGGGAGTTGTACAGAGCAGTGAGGTCTCCCCACAGCCTCCTCTTCTCCAGACTGCACAACCCCAGCTCCCTCACATGCTCCTCACAGGCTATGTGCTCCAGGCCCTTCTCCAGCCTCATTGCCCTTCTCTGGGCACACTCCAGCCCCTCAATGTCCTTCCTATAGGGAGGGCCCCAGAACTGAGCACAACACTCAAAGTGTGGCCTCAGCAGAGCTGAGCACAGGGGGATGATCACCTCCCTGTCCCCACTGGCCACAATGTTTCTACTCTAAGCCAGGATGCCACTGGCTTTCTTGGCCACCTGGGCACACTGCTCACTCATGTTCAGCTGACTATCAATCAATACCCCCAGGTCCCTCTCCAAGTTGCAGCTTTCCAACCACACATCCCCACATCTGTATCTTACCATGAGGTTGCTGTGACCCAGGTGCAGGACCTGGCACCTGGCCTTGTTGAACTTCATGCAATTAGCCTTGGTCTCACCTGTCCAGGTCCTGCTGTAAAACTTCCCTACTCTCTAGCAGATGGATACAGCCCAGCTTGGTGTCATCTGCAAGCTTCCTGAGGGCGCACTCAATCTCCTCACCCAGATCATTGATAAAGGTATTAAAAAGAGGACAGGCCCCAGCACTGCAGCAGCACAGAGGCACCACCATGCTGGTATATAGCTGGGAGATGCTCCAGTAGCTAGCAGCTGTCAAACTTGGTCTCACTTCTTTACTGATGGCGTAGAGCAGTCACACAACCTTCCCTAACATGCTTGGGAACCTAGCAGCATCACCAGCCAGCGCTGCAGCTATGCAAAATACTTGTGCTGAGAGAGAGTCTCACCTGAGGAGGAGGCAAGTGGTGCAGGATGGCCAGTGAGCTGGCTGGAGTAGCTCCCAGCTGCAGTGTCTGCACTCAGCATGGCAGTTGCTTCATGGGCAACGGCAGGCGGTGGAGGTGCCCTGGAGGTACATAAAGGGGATCAGCATGGACCAGAGGACGAGCCTAGGCATTATGACAAAGCACACACTCTAACTGCCCTACAGTGGGCAAACCCTAGATCATTAGCAGGTGGAAAGGGAAAGTGCTGGCTGAGTGAAAGGAGAAACAGTGCAAGGGATGCTCTATCACCAGCCCTGGGACACTGGGAAAGGACAGGCAGCAGGGCCAGGCTGGTGAAATCAGACAGGTGGTTTCCAATCTTTTTTATTGTTATTTAGAATAGAATAAACCAGGTTGGAAAAGACCTTTGAGATCATCAAGTCCAACCTATCATCCAACACCATCTAATCAACTTAACCATGGCACCAAGTGCCCCACCCAGTCTCCTCTTAAACACCTCCAGGGATGGTGACTCCACCACCTCCCCGGGCAGCACATTCCAATGGCCAATTTCTCTTTCTATGAAGATCTCCTTCCTAACATCCATCCTAAACCTCCCCTGGCACTGCTTGAGACTATGTCCTCTTGTTCTGGTGCTGGCTTTCACTCAGATTTTCTCTTTCCATTCTGTTTTCTCCACAGGAAGACTCTCAATCCAGATTGTCATAAATGCCTCCTCTCTGGAAACTAATTTCACAGAATCACCAAGGTTGGAAGAGACCTCAAAGATCATTGAGTCCAACCTGTCACCACAGACCTCATGACCAGACCATGGCACCAAGTGCCACATCCAGTCCCCTCTTGAACACCTCCAGGGATGGTGACTCCACCATCTCCCTGGGCAGCACATTCCAATGGCCAACAACTCTCTCTGGGAAGAACTTTCTCCTCACCTCAAGCCTAAACTTCCCTTGGCATAGTCTGTGTCCTCTTGTTCTGGTGCTGGTGGCCTGGGAGAAGAGACCAACCCTCTCCTGGCTACAACCACTTTCCACCCAACCCTGCTTCTTGAGAGACCATCTGCCCTGTCATGTACACTCTGCCCCCCAATAGATGTCCTCTGCTCACCTAGCAAATGTTCTAGCTGGTATTTCTGTTTAAAGGCCTTTGTGAGATGGATCTAAGCAAACATTATCTCCATTACCAAACAGAAAGCTCCATCTAAATGGAAAGAAGTGGTGGGAGAAGGACTAGGATAAAAAGAATCCCCAAGTGCATACAAAGCACGTGGCCACCAGTCACAGAAACTAAAAATGAAGGAGTGATTCCACAGATCTTTCCTCTCTCATGCCCTCTACATGACCTCAGTAGAGAGACTGCAAGAGTTTGACCTTTGAGGTCTCTTCCAACCTTGGTGATTCTGTGATTTCAATGCTGCAGGTCAAGCAAAAGTGCTCTTAAGAGGGTCCATCAGGCTGGAGAATACAGAGGACAGGTGGTGAAGGTCCGACTCCACACTTCATGTTTAAAAGGAAAATGGCAAAGGACAAGATTTAGTGCATCAGGTATCTGTTGCAGAGAACTGAGAACCCTTACCCATAACCATCAGAGCCAAAGGGCATGGACAGAGACGATGATGTTGGACACTTGTTGCTGTTCCTCATCTTCCATTTCTCTACTTTCCGCCACTTTGCCCTGCGATTCTGGAACCAGATCTGGGAAAGGAAAGAGAACATTCAGAGAGGGCAATGACTGTTTCTACACACCACCACCAGGACAGAAGCCTGCAGGGCAGTTGGACTAGGTGACCTTCGGAGGCCCCTCCCAACCCAAACCATTCAATGAAACCTTTCTTCCAAAATAAAGCAACCTCAAGAAACATTCCTTCCAGGGAATCTACAGCATTCATTGCAACCAGAAAGAGAAGAGCAGACATACACCCCCCAAACACCAGTGTCCTTTGTTGTGCATCACCTCCTTAGCCTCAGTCCTCAACACGGGAAGGACATGGAGCTGATGGAGCAGGTCCAGAGGAGACCCACAAAAATTATCAGGGGTCTGCTCCAAGGACAGGCTGAGGGAGCCAGGGGTTGTTCAGCCTGGAGAAGAGAAAGCTCCAGGCAGACCTAAGAGCAGCCTTCCAGTAACTGAAGGGGCTGCAAGAAGGCTGCAGAGGGACTGTTTGCAAAGGCCTGCAGTGACAGGAGGAGGGGCAATGGTTTGAAATGAGAGAAGAGCAGATTTAGATTGAGTGTTAAGAACAAGTTCTTTAGCATGAGGGTGGTGGAACACTGCAACAGGTTGCCCGGGAGGTAGCTGGGGCCCCATCCCTGGAAATATTCAAAGTGGGGCTTGACAAGGTTCTGAGCAACCTTACTGATTCTATGATTCTACTCAAGCACCTGCACCAGTCCCTGTCCCTGCCCAGAGGCAGCAGGCAGCACTGTCACCCACACTGCTGTTACCATGATCCGCTGCGGCGTCACACCAACCACGGAAGCTATCTCCCTCCTCTTCTCGTTGTCAGGGTAGTGGTCCTCTTGGAACATCTTCTCCAACTCTTTTAGCTGCTCTAGAAATGATGCATTGTTCAAGGAGAGAAAGAGCAATTATGTGATAAGAAAACAGACCCAAAAAACCCACCCCCAACAAAAGAAAGAGAGAGAAAAAACAAAGCAAAATGGTTTGGGTTTTTTTTTACTTTGGGATACATGATCAGCATAAAATATGATTATGATAAAAACCACAACAACTGGCCCATAAAAATAACAACAAATCTCCTTCCACAGTAAATTAAAGAACATCAGTAGTGATAATTTCAAGATAAGGCACTCAGCAACTTCTTTATCTGAAGAAACTTCTACCCGTCCATGGAGGTGTTCAGAAAGGGATTGGACGTGGCACTTGAGGCCATGGGTTAGTGGTCATGAGGTGTTGGGTGACAGGTTGGACAAGAAAGACCTCACAGATCATTGCATCCAACTCCTCACCCAACACCATCTAATCAACTAAACCATGGCACCAAGCACCCCATCCACTCTCTTCCTAAACACCTCCAGGGATGGTGACTCCACCACCTCCACGGGCAGCACATTCCAATGGCCAATCACTCTCTCTATGAAGAATTTCTTCCCAACATCCAGCCTAAACCTGCCCTGGTGCAGCTTGAGACTGTGTCCTCTTGTTCTGGTACTTGTTGCCTGGGAGAAGAGACCAACTCCCACCTGGATACAGCCTCCCTTCAGGTAGCTGTAGCAAGAAGGTCTCCCCTGAGCCTCCTCTTCTCCAGGCTAAGCAACCCCAGCTCCCTCAGCCTCCCCTCATAAGGCTGTGCTCCAAATCCTTCCCCAGCTTTGTTGCCGGTGGGCTCCCCGCGGGTATCTACCTGCACTGTACAAGGTCCGTGACTTCTTCCTGACCCGTGGCAGAATATCCAGATTCCCAAGTAAGGTTTTTCTCCCCTTGTTTCCAGGTTTCAGGACTGAAGACACCTTGTAGGATTGCCGAGTCGCAGCATTGGCTGAAGCACATTTGAATGACTGGCGAGTAGCTGGGCCACACACATCCTGCTTGCAGTCATCTCCAGGGACCCCACCAGCCGCCTTCCCAGTGCACATTCCACTTCTGTTGTGGCTGATGCCATCTTCTCTTGCCAAGGTATCTTCACCTTCTTCCTTTGAGGTTGTGATTTGGCATGCAGACTGTGCACTGCTCCCTGTACCACAGCCACTGCCTTCATCAGCATCTCCCACGGAGTTCTTAGTACTCAGAGATGTATCCTTCCTGCCCTCACACTCTACAAGAGAGAAACAATACCCCCCAAACACACCACACGCTCATTGTCTAAGCCAGATGTGCCTGGAGGGAAAGTATCAAACAGTTATGGAAGAAGGAAAACACATCATGATGAAACCCAGCAGTGAAAAACGACTAGAGAGCTCAAAATAAAAGTGACAGCAGGGCAGAGTGCTGCTAGGAAAGCAACAACAAGGAGATGGAGATACTCAAATATCTGAGATGAAAAAAGCCTCATTTTGAGAGTGAACATGCCTGCTAAAGCAATTCCAGGCACAGAGAATAAAGGGAAGGTTGAGTATTACAGCAGTGAGAAAAGGGTACTAGGGATCAAAAAGGTCTCTGAAGTAAGGAGCAGGACCAAAATCGTTGACTTAAAGCCACTAAAAGGGCACTAGGGATAAAAAGGGTCCCTGAAATAAGGAGCAGGACCAAAATCAGTGGCTTAAAGACAGTGAAAAGGTCTCTGAAGTAAGGAACAGGACCAAAATAATTGACTTAAAGCCACTAAAAGGGCACTACGGATAAAAAGGGTCCCTGAAATAAGGAGCAGAACCAAAATCAATGGCTTAAAGCCACTGAGTGTCATCTTACTAAAATGGATGGTAGAAGAGACAGGTCAGAAGAGGAGAAATAATTACAGTATGCAACATTCTACTTTCTCAGCTCAGATGTACATTCCCAAACCAAGAAACCCCCTGACTGGCTCAGAATGTCCTAATCTGTGCAATTTCTGCTACATAAAAAAAAAGAGAGGGGGAAAAAAAGTTACTACTTCTTAAGAACAGAAAGTACAATAACCACAACCATTCATCTGCCTCTGACTTGAAAGAGGAAAGTTTGAGCAGGCTGTCGGCAGCAGAACTGTTGGAGGGGGTCCAGGGGAAGGCCATGAAGATGATGAGAGAGCCGGAAAACTTTCCCTCTGGGGACAGGCTGAGAGAGCTGGGGCTGTACAGCCTGGAGAAGAGAAGGGAGACCTTAGAGGAGCCTTCCAGTACCTGAAGGGAGCCTGCAAGAAAGCTGGGAAGGGACTTTTTTACAAGGGCTTGCAGTGATAGGACAAGAGGGAATGGATTGAAGCTTGAGGAGGGCAGATTTAGACTGGAAATAAGGAAGGAATTCATGACATTGAGGACGGTGAGACAGTGGAACAGGGTGTCCAGGGATGTTGTGGATGTCATAGTATCATAGTATCAGTCAGGGTTGGAAGGTACCACAAGGATCATGTAGTTCCAACCCCCTGCCATGGGCAGGGACACCCCACACTAGATCAGGCTGGCCAGAGCCTCATCCAGCCTGGGCTTAAATACCTTCAGGGATGGGGCCTCAACCACCTCCCTGGACAACCCATTCCCCCTCCCTGGAGGTGTTCAAGGCCTTAAATGAGGCCTTGAGCAACCTGGGCTAGTGGGAGGTGTCCCTGCCCATGGCAGAAGGGTTAGAACTAGATGATCTTGAAGGTCCCTTCCAACCTAAACCCTTCTATGAACTGAGGCAGAAGCTCCCCGAGTTCCATAGATCTCCTTTTCCCACCATCCTCACTGCCTCTGAGCTCATCCTGCTCATCATGTGAAAAACTATTTCCATGTAGCACCCATTCTGTCACTACCCTTCTGCCTCAAACCAGGAACAGCATTTTGAGCACAGTGCTTTGATCCCAGAAGACTTTTTACTGATTTTTACCTATGTGCAAACACCATCACATTGCTTCCATCACTAAATACATTTTAAAGCCTTCTGTATGTGTCTCATAACTGCAGCAGAGAAAGAGACTGACACGAAAGAGCTTTACATCGTAGAATGGTCTGGGTTGGAAGGGACCTCAAAGGTCACCCAGTCCAACCCCCCTGCAATCAGCAGAGATACCCTCAACTAGATCAGGTTGCCCAGAGCCCTGTCAAGCCTGCCCTTGAATATGTCCAAGAATGGGGCTCAACTTTATCCTTGGGCAACCTGCTGCAGTGTTCCACTACCCCCATGGTAAAGAACTTGTTCCTAACAGGAATGATCCTCCAGTGAAAATAAACTGCTGGTTTTATTTCTAAAACACATAGCCAAGGCTTAAAACCAACTTGAGATTACCAAAGCCAAGACCTGAAATGGAAATCAAGACAGGAGAAATATAGACCTTTATACTATCAACCCAGCCCTTTCTCCCACTATTCATATGACAAGAGACCAAACTCTGCTTCACCTTGTCCCACTCTTAGATAAGCTTAACCTTAAAGAGAAGGGCTTTTAACTGACTGAGCTGCTGAAAGGGGACAACCTAGAAGCAAAGTCCTCTTTTTCTTCTCATCACTTCCTTCTTAGCCACTCTTGGAACAAGGGAACCTCTCACAGAGCAAGGTTTTTAAGGTCGTTTTGAGGGCTTGGTCCAAAGCAACCTGAACACACACACACATGAAGAAACATCATCTTGACAGTTCCATCCATGCAAGTTCAGACAAGGAGTAAAAAAAATCGGACAGTGAGCAAAGGTGGCAAGGGTCAGCAGCCTGGAAAGTTAAGAGGCAGCAGTAACCCCCTCAGTGTGATGCAAACGGAAGACCACCTGCTCCAAATCCTCACTTGCCAGGTGACACCAAGACCCACGCGGGCACCAGGGCCGAGCAGCACCCCATTGCCCCCAGCAGGCACCGCAGACCTCATGAGGGACGGCTTCCCTGCCGGGTCAGAGCACCGCGGAGCTGTTCTGCCCATGGCGACGAGAGGCGGCAGAAGCTGCCGACCTCCGCCGCAGCAAGCCCACAGCAGGGATAATAGCCTAGAAGAGGCACCAGGGCTCTTATCCTGCACCGGGGCTGCTCATTAGGCTCGTTGCCGGTGCCTTCCTCTTGCTCATAAATGAGAGAGGGCACCCCGGCCCCGCAGCCCGTTCCTTACCCGGCGCCGCGGGAGGCTGCTGCTCCTCCGCACCCACCCCGTCCATGCCGGCTCAGCTGAGGCCCCCAGCCCTGTCCGGTTAAAGCCCCTCCCGGCGGCGAGCCCCGCGCCGGACGCGGACGGCTCATCAAGGCCACCTGTGCCGGCAGCGGCCCCGGGGCAGAGGCTCCCTCACCAGCTTACCTCAGCCGCCTGGGCAGGGGCACGTTCAGGCTCCGGCTGCCCTAGCAGCAGGGAGTGCCGGTGCCCAGCCGCGCCCGCAGGTAAAGGGGCAAGCGGCCCCGGAAACTCCGCCGCCGGTGCGGACCTGCTGGTCTCGGCAGCCCGTTGGGGCTTCTCGTCGAACGTCTTCCTTCTGCTATTGCGGGCGGCCCGGCCCGGGACAGCCATCGCCTTCCGCTGGCTGCCGTGCGGAAAAGCCACGAGGACTCCCTTATGGGGACAGGCTGAGGGAGTTGGGGCTGTTGAGTCTGGAGAAGAGAAGGCTCCAGGGAGACCTTAGTACAGCCTTCCAGTACCTGAAGGGGGCTACAAGAAAGCTGGAGAGGAACTTTTGACAGGGGCTTGCAGCAACAAAATGAGGGGCAATGGACTGAAGCTTGAGGAGGGCAGATTTAGACTGGAAATCAGAAAGAAAATCTTGACAGTGAGGATGGTGAGACACTGGAACAGGTTGCCCAGGGGGGTTGTAGATGCCTCCTCACTGAAGGTGTTCAAGGCCAGGTTGGATGAGGCCTTCAACAACCTGGTGTAGTGGAATGTGTCCCTGCCCATGGCAGGGGTTGGAGTTAGATGATCTTGAAGGTCCCTTCCAACCCATTCTATGAAGGTGTCCTCTCTCCTTTTCAGAGGAGACCAGAGAGCCTGTTTGTTGGGGAGAAACCTGGACCCCACACAGAGGGTACAGAATGGTTCCTGCTACACCTCAGGACACATGATGGGCCACACTGCAGTGAGGAGCTGCTTTAAATCCTGCTAATATACTGCCTGTTGGTGTCACAAGGATGAGGTGAACCTCATTACCCTTTCTTTGTGGGGTGGCAGGAAGGCAGGTTTAGGTTTTCATGTGTTCCTGATTCTCCCCAAACTTAGTAGCTGCAAGAAATAATGATCACCTGCAGACTTTCAGGCCCTGTAATTTTGCATCCTTTCAATACTGAACAGCTCTTGAGAAGAGAAAGGCTCCAGGCAGAGTGGTAGCAGGCAGTTTGTGATCTCATGCCACTAAGAGTGGCACCTGCTCTGGTAACATTTTGACATTAAATTCACACATAGGTGTCCATGGGAGATGAAGGGCAGAAGTGAGCCCAGCATGGCTTTTCTGACTTCCTCCTTCTCACATGCAGTTGATGGAGGTACCTGGGATGCAGCTTAGGTCACAATTCCAGAAAGCAAACCCTCTGCTCTTGCATCTTCTCTCTACAGGCTTCCTTAACAACCAAGTGAAGTGCAGCCAGCTGTGAACACAACTTGTGTGTCTGCCAACAGCACAGACAGGGCTTGCTTGAGGGATGTGATTTGCTCAACTGTCTTGCACTGCACCAAGGCAGAACATCCTTCACCCTCATCATGGTTATTGGCTCAGCAGCAGCTCATTGCTGGTAGGGCACCATCCTCCTGCTATGCATTTCTCCCCTGTCTGTTTCAAGGTTTGCTTTAGCAGTGAAGGTCCTGCTTCTGCAGATGCTTTCACCTGAGAGTAATTTCATTCAGTTAAGTAAGTGTAATCTAAAACACATGTGCCAGCCTTTTGGAGGCTGTGATTAGCCCAACAGTGCACCTGGGGCAGGCACCAAAGGCAAGAGACATGCTGGTGGAATGCCACTGCTGCCAGCGTGGCATCAGCTAACCCACACAACTCTGATCTTAGAGGGAATGTGACCTCTTCAATACTGGATAAAAGCACAAGGATAAAAATATCATAGATTCATAGAATGGTTTGGGGTGGAAGGGACCCTGAAGATCATCCAGTTCCCACCCCACTTCCCCTAGACCAGGTTGTTCAAGGCCTCTTTTCTCTGTCCTGGCTGAGACAATGGTGATTCTGATGACTTCTGTGTTGCATAAATCCATGCCAGCCTGGAACAAGTTTGTATTTTGGAACTCTGAACAGTCCTGGGTCATCTTGTGGATTAGAACTCTTCTTATGGCACTTATTGTAGTGACCGCAGCCTGGTCACTGAAACAGGAAAGTGTGGATTGGAGGGGTGGATCACTGGCTAGATAAGGAATTGGCTGGATGGCTGTGCTCAGAGTTGCTATCAATGGCTCAGTGTCCACATGGAGACCAGTGAGGAGTGGTGTCCCTCAGGGCTTGGTACTGGGACCAGTGCTGTTTGGTGCCACCAGCACAAGAGGGTCATGGAGGTGCCGGAGCAGGTCCAGAGGAGGCAATGAAGATCAGTAGGCTGGAAAACCTCCCCTATTGAGACAGGATGGGAGAGTTGGGCTTGTTCAGCCTGGAGAAGAAAAGGCTCTGGGGAGACCTTAGAGCAGCTTTTCAGTGCGCAAAGGGGGCTACAAGAAAGATAGGAAGAGACTTTTTACAGGCTCCATCTGGTCCATGTCCTTCCTGTATTGAGGAGTCCAGATCTGGATGCAGCACTGCAAGTGATGCCTCACCAGAGCAGAGTGGCAGAATCCCCTCTCTACCTCTCTAGCCACGCTGCTTTTGATGCAGCCTTCTTGACCACAAGGGCACATTGCTGTCCCATGAAGAACTTGTTGTCCACCAGAACCAGGATGAAAAACCTCAGCCACAAGGAAAGCAGAAGGCTGCTCCTTTTTAACTGGAGAAGTGCATAAGTTTATTAGGACTAACAGCAACTTTTGTTTTGGTTTGGTTTTAATCCAGCTAAAAATTATTCATATAAATAGGCTGTAAGAAGCTCTACTAGAATACAGTGTAAATGGGAATTCCAAGGCAGCATGGTACACAGGAGACAGAAAGCTGGAGAAATGAAGACAAATTCAATTCTTCAAATATATTAAATGCAAGAAGGGCTACAGGTTGCTCTCTTTTGGTCTACTGATTCTTCTAGCAGATCTTGCATTGACTCAACACTTTTAACACGGGGTGGGGGGGGGGGGTGGGGGGAGGAAAGGAAGAAGTTATTTTACAAGTTGTAAGGCATTATCCTCAAGGTTCTGCCCAAAAGCAGGACTGCATGTAAACTGGACTTAAAAACCCAGAGAGTTCTCCACAAGAACAAAAATCTCTGGTAGGCATTTTGGATTTCTTTTTTTTTTTTTTTTTTTTTTCTTTTCCTTTTTTTTTTTTTTCTTCTTTTTTTCCTTTATTTTTTTATCTACAGTGGCTAAAATATATCTCAGTGTTATCTCTTTGTGTTTTTTTAAAGTGTGCAAAATGGTGCATGCAATACCACATCAGCTATCAGATGAAGAGCAGCAGGAAAAGTGCCACTTGGTTGCATTTGCCTAAGTGAGGGTTGGTTTTGTACAGGTTTTGTACAAAAATCTCTTTGTTATTGTTTTACTTTGAGTGGGAGGCACAATGGGGGAGACAAACACAACAACCCAAACCAAAAAAAACCACCCCCAGCTCATTTCAGCTGCTTTTACTGCCACGCTTGTTCAGGAGTGCTGTAGGTTGAGGACCGTAGAGAGAACTCCTCCAGGGTACCAGAGAGTAACAGGGGCCAAAAGGTCCCATCCCAGAGGGGTGGCCATAGGCAACTGCAAATTGCTATCCCATCCCCTAATCCTGCAACTCACTCTCTATAAGCAGACCTCACAGAGGTTCCCCCTCCTCTCTCTTGGTTTGTGGGGGAGTCCAGCCTTGGCTGGCAAGCTGCTTTCTCTATGAGCAGCTCTGGGGGCGGGAGGCATTCAGGCCTAGTGTACCCAGCCTGGGGGGGACAGGAGTTTCCTTTGTGCCTTTACAGCTTTGCACTTCTGTTTGCTTTTGTAAATAGCATTTCCATTTAGCCTCCAATGCTGTGTGTGAGTGGTTTTATTTGCTCCTCGAGGGTAAAACACTTTTCTGTCCTCCACCTTGAGTAGCTCAAAGCGGGACAAGGAGCTTTGTGAAACAGATTCTTCAGCTTGGTACTCCTTAAGGTGTGTGTGTGGGGGGAAATCATCACAGTGGCTTCCAAAACAAACTTTGGTTTAAATCCAGTGGATTTTTCTCTTAACAAGAGTTAAGTTTGGGTGACAAGGAAATATTTGCTCATCTTAAAAAACCAAAACAAAACAACCAACAGTAGGCTTGCACAATCAAAACAGATCAGTTGTTCTAAATGGAATTTACGCTCTGTGGAGATCAATACCAGGGAGATATCAAAAGGAAAACTCCTCACCTCTCTTGTGCTTTGCACACAGCACCACCTTCCTCAGGAACTCAGAGCTCTTTAGCATCAATACCAGCAAGAGGATATTCGAAAGGAAAACTCCTCACCTCTACTGTGCTTTGCACATAGCACTCGCTTCCTCAGGAGCTCAAGAGCTCTTAGCACACTTTTAGCCTCACACCATCCAGTGAGGTAGGAAAGCTTTCCCCCGTGTCACAGACGGGAAAACTGAGGCAGACTCCTGCAGCGACTCGCCCGAGGTCCTGCAACTTCTCAGTGGCAAAACCAGGAATGTATTTTTGAGAAGTCCAATTCCCAGGCCTCTGTCTGATTAAAGTCCCTCCCTGCTACCACAAAGCAAGCAATACATGCAACTTTATTTTTTCTCCCCCCTCCTACTGCTGCCACAGCCCTGGTGACACAGAGGAAGCGCAGTGATTTTTTTTTCCTGATCCAATTCCCGCTTTCTTTGGCCAGAAGCACCTGGGTCTGTCAAAGTGCTGCATTAATGCTCTTTGCAGAGGTGTTTTCTTCCGAGGCACGACATCCAAAACGTGGTGTCCCCAAGGCAGGGAGACTGTACAGGTCCAAACAGAGTCTTATTTCTTGCAGAAGACCTGCTGCTTGGCATTCTTCACACGCTGCTCCTCCTTCAGGTTCTTCTGCCTTGCCTGTTTGCTGGAGATCAGCTCCACGTATTCTGAGGGGAACCAGCCTCTCTCCCGGTCTGAGAGTTTGACTCCTTCCATCCATCCTGTGAGGTGGGGAAAAGCACAGCACAGAGTCATAGAACGGTCTGGGTTGGAAGGGACCTCCAAAGCTCATCCAGTCCAATCCCCTCTGCAGTCAGCAGGGACATCCCCAATTAGATCAGGTTGCCCAGAGCCCTGTCGAGCTTCACTTTGAATATACCCAGGGACAGGGCCCCAACCCTGAGGCAAACTAGTCCCAACATCTTTTATTCTTCCAAAAATAGCCCCCTCCAGCAAGGCCCAAAGATCAAAGAACAAGTTCCCCTTTCAGCTTCCAAATTACAGAACTGTGGAACTTTTTCCCTGTGAGAGTGTCAGAGCCCTGGAGCAGGCTGCCCAGAGAGGTTATGGAGTGTCCTTCTCTGGAGACATTCCAACCCTGCCTGGATGTGTTCCTGTGTGGTCTGCTCTAGGTGACTCTGCTCTGGCGGGGGGGTGGACTGGATGCTCTTTCCAGGTCCCTTCCAACCCCTAACATTCTGTGTAATGCTTTGGGTTGGAAGAGACCTTTAAAGGTCATTTACTCCAACCCCCAAATAAAGTGTCCTAATGAAGATGAAGACTCTCTTCACAGGATCACACAACGTTAGGGGTTGGAAGGGACCTGGAAAGAGCATCCAATCCAACCCCCCTGCCAGAGCAGGATCACCTAGAGCAGATCACACAGAAATGCATACAGATGGGTCTTGAATATCTCCAGAGAGGGAGACTCCACAACACCCTTGGGCAGCCTGCCCCTGTATTCTGTCATCCTCACAGTGAAAATGCTTTTCTTCATGTTTCCATGGAGCCTCCTATGCCTCAACTTCCACCCATTGCCCCTTGTCCTGTCATTGGGCATCACCCAGCAGAGCCTGGCTCCATCCTCTTGACACTCACCCTTTATGTATTTATAAACCTGAATGAGGTCACCCCTGAGTCTCCTCCTCTCCAAGCTAAAGAGCCCTCAGCTCCCTCAGTCTCTCCTTGTAAGGAAGATGTTCCACTCCCTTCATATTTTTTCTGGCTCCGTGCTGGACTCTTTCAAGCAGTTCCCGGAGGTCCCTCTTGAACTGAGGGGCCCAGAACTGGACACAATATTCCAGATTCAGCCTCACCAGGGCAGAGTAGAGGGGGAGGAGAACCTCTCTTGAGCTATTAACCATACCCCTTCTAATCCACCCCAGATTAGCATTGGCCTTCTTGGTCACAAGAGCACATTCCTGGCTCGTGGTCATCCTTCCATCCACTAGGACCCCTCTTCATCCTTTCATTCCAACCCTCAGGATACCAGATGCTTCTGATTGTTGCTGTTGTTGAAGCTTTACACTGCTAGAGCAACTTCCTGGCCACAAGTGATGAAAGCCACTGGTTCCTTCTGCTTACCATCATTGCTGTACTGCATCACCATGATGATATCTGCTTTCTCCAAAGCCAGCTCATCGTTTTCCCGAGCCTTGTAGGACTTTATGCACTGAACTTGTGGTGCATCTAAACAGGAGGAAAGATCAGAATGGTTGACCAGAAGAAAACAGTGGTAAAACTGTGTGCATCAGCCCCAGAGATCACCAAAGAGTAAAGACCTGGAAGGGCCTCTACTAAAGAGACCTGGAAAGGATACTACAAGCCTTCTACCTGAGGAGTAAGAACAGGTGAAGTACCTGGCACTGAGGGAAAGCCCAGGAGTATCTCCTCTAGCTAGAATAAAAAAGGCAAATATTCTCCCTTGGAATCATTCTGGAATGTTTCACCTCACCCTGACTCCAACTCCTCTGAGCCAGCCCACTCCCACAGCTGTTGTAGCAGAGCAGTCTCACCAGGACATTCCAGGAGGTCCAGTTCTCCTCGTGGAGGAGCCAAAGCGGAGATCCACCTCAGCTTCTCACTGCTGGAAGACATCACAAGGTATGTGTCAGGATTCATTGTGAGGGGCAGCAGTCTGATGATGGGGAGGAGGGGTGCACAGGTTTGCTCATGGGAGGGATCAGGGAGAATCATAGAATGGTTTGGGTTGGAAGGGCCTCCCAAAGGTCATCTAGCCAAACCCTCCTGCAGTCAGCAGGGGCATCCTCCACTACATCAGGCTGCTCAGAGCCTCGTTCAGCTAGACCTTGAGTATCTCCAGGGATGGAGCCTCAACTACCTCCTTGGGCAACCTGCTGCAGTGTTCCACCACTCTCATGCTAAAGAACCTGTTCCTAACACGGGCATACTTGGGGAAAGGAGAGGAAATGGAAGTGGAGCAAGGTTGATGTCATGACATAAGATGAGTAACTATGATGAGAGAGGAACGAGGTGGCTCATTAGGGGCTCATTATGACAAGAGGATGTTTCTCAAGTCCTCTGCTCAGCAGCTGCATTTGGTACTTAAACATTTTGGTAGCTGAGGGGCCTACCATCAAGTTTCCAGGAAGTGTCTGGCTATGGCAATGGCATAAAGTCAGGGTCAGGTTGAGGCCTTACTGTGTCTCTGTACGAAACAAGAACTCCACTCTCTTGCCCTGGTAATTCTGGAGCAGAAAGAGGCGGAAGACGTTTTTGTTCGTGCCGTGCAGTTTCACCTCACACTTCTCCCCACGCACATCTGAGAAAGCAGCATGATCAAACACCACAAACCGACCACCCCTGCAGGGAAAGAGCGGCAACAAAACTAAGTTGGGAGTTTTAAGGTGATGAAGGCTGCAAAAAAGTGAGGCTGTGTTGTCTCCTGGTATCAGGAAAACAAAAAGGCTCCTACTGAGTCTTCATAGAATCACAGAATGGTCTGGGTTGGAAGGGACCTCCAAAGGTCACTTAGCCCAACCCCTCTGCAGTCAGCAGGGACATCCTCAACTGAGATCAGGTTTCCCAGAGCCCGGTCCAGCCTCTTTGAATATCCCCACTTTGAATATCTCCACAGATGTGGCCCCAACTACCTCCCTGGGCAACCTGCTCCAGTGATCCACCACCCTCACAGTAAACAACCTGTTCCTAACATCCAGTCTGCTCTTCTCTCATTTCAAACCACTGTCCCTCACCCTGTCACTGCAGGCCTTTGCAAAGAGTCCCTCTCCATCTTTCTTGTATCCTCCTTCAGGTACTGGAAGGCTGCTCTTAGGTCTCCCCAGAGCCTTCTCTTCTCCAGGCTGAACAACCCCAACTCCCTCAGCCTGTCCTCCTAGCAGAGCTGCTCCAGCCCCCTGATCATGTTCATGGCCCTTCCTGTATTTGGGGCTCCAGACCTGTACACAGTACTCCAGGTGAACTCTCACCAGAGCAAAGTGGCAGAATCACTTCTCTGGATCTGCTGACAACACAATTTTGATGCAGCCCAGGATGTGATTTGCCTCCGCTCCAGACACTTTAAGCATTCTTGCTGGAAGGCTCACAAGGCCAGAGAGAGGGGACTCAATGAAAAGGGTAAAACAGCTCTGTCAGAACTTCATTTGGTAGCTTACTGCTTAAAATCAAAACCACCACCCCACAACCCCAACACAACCAAGCTACAGCTCCCTTAGTTTTTTGCCAAAGGGTGATTTGCACATTCACTAATCCTAGAATGGCTCAGGTTGGAAGGGGACCTCAGAGACCATCTACTCCAACCTAAGCTCACTGCTTGGTTTCTTTCCATCCTTAAGGTTTTGGGGTTGTTTGATTATGGGTTGTTTTTGTTGTTGTTGCCATATGCACAGGTTTGCATCTACTGGGAGGAAGGTATAACTGCTAAATATGGTTTTTCCAAGGACTGAGGGCTCAACTGTCATAGAATGGCTCAGGTTGAATGGGACCTCAGAGATCATCTACTGCAACCCCTGCCAAAGGCAGGGACACCTCTTAACTAGACTCAGCTTCTCAAGGTCTCATCCAACTTGGCCTTGAACACCCACAGGGAGGAGGCATCCATAGCCTCCCTGGGCAGCCTATTCCAGAGTCTCTCCACCCTTGTACTGGGGAACTTCTTCCTAAGATCCACTCTAAACCTGATGGATAAGTGACAGAATGAGGGGCAATGGTTTGAAATGAGAGAAGAGCAGATTGAGATTGGATGTTAGGCACCAGTTCTTTAGTATGAGGGTGGTGGAACACTGCAACAGGCTATCCAGGGAGGTAGTTGAGGGTCTCACCACCCTCATACTGAAGAACTTCTTCCTAAGAGCCAGTCTAACCCTGCTCTCCCTCAGCTTCAAACCGCTCCCCCTTTCCCTACTGCTAGACACCCCAACGAAAAGTCCCTCTGCAGCCTTCCTGTAGGATCCCTTCAGGCAGTGGAAGGCAGCTGTTATTTACCAAGTAAGAGAAGAAGAAGTGGTTATTATTCAAATGTTTCACATTACAGAGCTGGAAAAGCAGAAGAGTAAGTGTTGCACCAGAAGATAACTTGTTACATGACCACAGTTGGGACTATCGCAGGATACTCACATCACGGAGGGTTAGGAGAGCGACTTGGCAAATGCAGAGGGAAAGGACTCTTTCAGCAAAGCACAGACCCCGAAAGAGACAGGTATTTGAGAAGGGGCAGCAAGAATTGTGTTGAAGCACTCACTCCTTGGGCCGAGAGAGGAGCAGACAGTCGTTGAATAGGTGCAGGTAGATGGGACGGGTGGTGACTTTCCATTTCGGACTCAGGGTGTTGAAGTCCAGTGCTGTCAACTCACCACACTTCACAAGTCGTCTCGACTGTGAGATGAGTGGAAAGATCTGCAAGACAGAAAGATTCAGGTCAAGGGGAGCAGTAGCCAGGAGTTTGGGATCTGCAGATTTGCCATTCTCTAGAAGAAAGGTGCTTTCATCTCTCCAGCAGGCACCTCCAGCTGGTGGGTGTCACAAATGATTGGGTAAAGGAAGCACCGACCAAGAGCTGACCCGTGTATGATGCTCTGCTTCAAGAGTTCTGTGTCTAATGGAGAGGAGAACAAAAGGTCAGCAGAAGTGACTTGGAGGAAAGGCACAAAAGACATCAGGGCAGAGCAAGGCCCAGAAGATGGACAAGCTCACCTTGCACTCAAATTCAATCTTCTGGCTGAGGTAGATCAGCTCCTCAGTGCTCTTCATGCGCTGGACATTTTCATTGCAATCCTTGATGAGCTGCAGAGGAAAAGAGATGATCAGTGAGGTGGGATCAGTGTTACTCCCAGGAGCCCCTCAAGAGTCAGTGTATGTGACAATTCCTTAGGCACCCTCCTGCAAAACAAGCATGCTCCCAGGTGAGCAGACTAAACTTCTCCATACCATCCTTCTTCCTTAAGGAAGTCTGTGTGACAAGTACTGTCTTAACTATGGGATGCTGGGAGAACTTTTTCCTAGTATCCAATCCAAACCTCCCCTGACACAGCTTTAAGCCATTCCCTTGTGTCCAGAGAGAAGAGGTCAGCACCTCCTTCTCTGCTTCCCCTCATAAAAGAGCTGTACACAGCACTGAGGTCAGCCCTCAGTCTCCTCTGAGCTGAACAAACCTAACATCCTCAGCCACTCCTCCCAAGTCCTGCCCTTTAGTACATTCACCACCTTTGTTGCCTTCCTTTGGACAGATTCTAATATTTTCTGCATCCAAACATTGCACTGCAGGTGAAGCCACACCAGTGCTGAGTGTAGTGGAGCACCCCAGGATCCAGTTGGCCCTTTTGGCTGCCAGGGCACGTTGTTGATTCACACTGAGGGTACCGTTAACCAAAACCCTCAGATCCCTTCCTGCAGGGCTGCAGAACAGGTTGAGAGCCTCACCTTTTCCAGGGCATCATAGGCCTGTGTTGCTTGCACTTCCTCCTCAGAGCCAGGGCTAGTTCTCTTCAGGATATTCTGCATGGAACAAACAAAAGATGTTTATCATGAATGAAACAGGGGAAGCTGGACACATGTAGCTGAGAGGAACAGGAGAAACAGGGAAGGAAATTGAAGCAGTGGTAGCTGATGAGGTGTGGAGGCAAGGCCAGATATCAGAGGTGCAGGATGCTACTGATAAGCTGCATGGAACAGGACATCCCTGACATTCTGAATCGTGTTAACTGTCATGGCACAGGAAGCACAGCCTTGCACACAGGATTGTTCCTTACCTGACACTTCTTTTCTCTAGTCAGAAAATGAAAAAGGGCTCAAGTAATCAAAAAGAATTTCATCAAAAGAACTCAAAGTTAATTCATGAGGGATGTCATAGAGTGGTTTGGGTTGTAAGGGAGCTCCTAAGGTGACCCAGTCCAACCCCCTGCAGTCACCAGAGACACCCTCAACTAGAGCAGGATGCCCAGAGCCCTGTCAAGCCTGCCCTTGAATATCTTCAGGGATGAGGCCTCAACCACCTCCCTGGGCAACCTGTTCCAGTGTTCCACCACCCTCATGCTAAAGAGCTTCTTGCTAACATCCAGTGGTAGCTCCTAACATCCACTTAGTAGTTCCCAGTCTGGGAGGCATCTGAAAGACAATGTTGCAGGGGGAAAGTAGAGGCAGGCTGCCTATCACAGGGCAGCCACCAAGGCCTTGCTTTCTTGTCTTAGCAGGAAGCCAAAAAAAGTGGACTGAAACATAAACCTTCTGAGAAGACTCTAAATTATTTATTGGAATACAGATAAATTAGTGTTGAAACAAAGTCCTAAACGGTAAACAAACTGCATGGCCTCACAGGGGCTGGCACAGGCAGCTCTTAGTGCTGCTCTAATGCAAAGCAGGCATCTGCACAGTGATAAAGGGGTTTGGGATTGCAAAGGCAGGTTCACAATGTGGGCAACAGAAGCATTCCAAAGCAGGGAGAGCAGCAGGACAGGGAGAGGTTTCTGCCCCTCTGCTCTGCTGAGACCCTGCCTCCAGCATTGCCACCAGTTCTGGTGCCCCCAGAATAAGAGGGACATGGAGCTGCTGGAGTGGGTCTAGAGGAGGCCACAAAGATAATCAGAGGGCTGGAGAACCTCCCCTGTGGGGACAGGCTGAGGGAGATGGGGCTGTTCAGCCTTGAAAAAGAAGACTCCAGGGAGACCTTAGAGCAGCCTTCCAGTAACTGAAGGGAGCCTGCAAGAAAGCTGGGAAGGGACTGTTGACAAGGGCTTGTAGTGATAGGATGAGAGGGAATGGATTGAAGCTTAAGGAGGACAGATTTAGACTGGAGATTAGGAAGAAATATCTTGACAGTGAGGGTGGTGAGACACTCAAACAGGCTGTCCAGGGAGGTTGTGGATGCCCCCTCCCTGAAGGAGTTCAAGGTCAGGCTGAATGAAGCCTTGAGCAACCTGGGCTAGCAGGAGGTGGAACTAGCAGGGGTGACATGGCAGGGGGCTGGAACTAGATGACTTTTGAGGTCTCTTTCAACCTAAACCATTCTCTGACTCTTGTCAAATTTGCCACAGATGCAGAACAAAGGACTGTGTGCAGTCCTTGGAGCTAGCTCAGTTTTAACTAGCTTGCAGAAGGGTCAGCTTGAGAGAAGCTGCAGGAGGGCAGAGGATCAGCAGTTACCTGCAGGAGGAGTTTGAGCCGAGTGATGCGCTGGAAAGGGAGGATGAGGAAGGATTTCAGCGAGAGACGCTGGCACACTGGATCACTTTCCAGTCTCTCCAGGACTTGTTGGAATCCTGCATTTCCATTTCTGTGCAAGGGAGAAAGAAAGAAGACATCTAAGAATCAGAACAAATTGGGGGAAAAAAAAACAAAACAACAAACCAATCTTCCTAGTGTCAGATTTCAGCTGACTGTTGGAGCACTCCCAACAGCCAGGTTTTGGCCCTGGGGCAAGGAGGTGTGGAGAAACTGGTTTCCAACAGCCATAGGGCAGCAGCCCAACCACGAGTAGCTATCTTCTCCTTTTGCCAGAGCCCTCTGGAATAAAAGCTACATGTTCATTCCCTCTGCCAGCAGGGCACCTTTCACACACAGTGGTGGTTTGGATTCTTTCCTTACATTGAACGGTCCAGCTCCAGGGGCTGGAAACAGCTGCATTCCCATTCTTGTTATTCCTCAGAGGAGCTGTCTTCCCACTTAACATCTCTCTTACCCTCTAGACACTCCTATACAGTTTTCCATGTTGGGCAGTAGCAGATGAAAAGCTAATGGTGTGGGAGTGGTAGCTGCCACTAGAACAGCCAGGCTCCTGTGCTTGAAGAGGTCCTGGAATACTGCTTCCAGTTCTGGTGTCCCCAGCATAACAAGGGCACAGAGCTGTTGGAGCCATCTCAGAGCAGGGTCACAAAGATGATCCAGGAGCTGGAGCACCTCTGCTATGAGGGCAGGCTGAAGGAGCTGGTGGTGTTCAGCCTGAAGAAGAGAAGACTCCAGGGAGACTTCAGAGCTGCCTTCCAATCCCTGAAGGGATCATACAGGAAGGCTGCAGAGGGATTTTTCATCAGGGTGTCTAGAGATAGGACAAGGGGGAATGGATTGAAGCTGAGGGAGAGCAGGATTAGACTGGATCTTAGGAAGTTCTTCATTACAAGGGTAATAGGACTCTGAAATAGGCTGCCCAGGAAGGTTATGGCTCCCTCCTCCCTGTGGGTGTTGAAGGCCAGGTTGGATGAGGCCTTGAGCAGCCAAGTCTAATTGAGAGGTGTCCCTGCCCATGGCCATGGTTGGAGTAGATGATCTCTAAGGTCCATTCCAGCCTGAGCCATTCTATGATTCTGTGATGATTCTGTGGGGAAGAAGGTTGTAGGCCCAGCAGACATTCTCATAGAATCATAAAATGTTCTGGTTGGAAGGGATCTCCAAAGGTCATCCAATCCAGCCCCTTCTGCAGTAAGCAGGGGCATCCTCAACTAGATCAGGTTGTCCAGAGCTCTGTTGAGCCTCATGTTGAATACCTCCAGAGATGGGGTCCTAGACAATCTCCTGGAGGGTCTTTCTGTGTGGAACTGAGCCACCTCTGGAAAGAATCAATTGCAAGAGCAGAGCTCACCCAGTCAGCAGCACCCAGAGAGAGTGCTTGAGGAGCCTGTTGGGAACAGTGTCTTCTCCTGGAATCACTGCACCTTCACTGCGCTTGGGCTGTTACAAAGGGAAGCAGTGCAGAAGTGGCAAGGAAACCTTCCTCAGGACTGGGCATATGCCTGGTTAATGCTTGATTGTGCCCTCGGGTACAGAAGAGAAGGACTAAGAGATGTTCCACTCCACTACCCAGAGGTAGAGAGACATGTGGTGTTCTCTGGCCCCAGGCTTTTGCATCTTAAAGACTGCTGGAGGGCCAGTTCAAGCTGTCTGACAGCAGCCAC
The DNA here is from genome assembly GCA_033816785.1 of Picus viridis. Classification (NCBI taxonomy): domain Eukaryota; kingdom Metazoa; phylum Chordata; class Aves; order Piciformes; family Picidae; genus Picus; species Picus viridis. The sequence continues at coordinate 49,842,098 of CM066567.1, read as the reverse complement.
AGTTTCCTTGAGTATAGAATCACAGAATGGTTGAGGTTGGAAGCTTTACTTTAAGTTCCAACTTTGCAGCCCAAAAGGCATTATCCAGGACAGTAATTTTTAATCTCTCCATTAGAAGGCAGAGAGAACAGCTGGTAATGGAGTCAGATATTCTTTCCCTTTCCTATAGGAGAGAGGAGCTTGCAACAGCTCTCTCCTACTGTCCCCAAATGCCACCAAACTGAAGAATCATAGAACGGTCTGGGTGGGAAGGGACCTCCAAAGCTCATCTAGTCCAACCCCCTCTGCAGTCCAACCTCATCTAGTCCAACCCCTCAACTAGATCAGATTGCTTAAAGCCCTCCTTGAATATCTCCAGGGAAGGGGCCTCAAGTACCTCCCTGAGCAACCTATTGCAATGTTCTACCACCCTCATGGTAAAGAACTGGTTCCTAACTTCCAATCTGAAGAAGGTCCCTGCCTGTTCTTCTAGGTGAGAACACCAGCTTGTAGCTGCAGCATTCCCCATGATTTGGCTATAGAGGTAATCAGAAGGGAACAGGTTGCCCAGGGAGGTGGAGGAAGCCTCCTCCTGGGGGTTTTTAAGGCCAGGCTGGATGTGGCGCTGAGCGACGTGATCTAGCATGAGGTGTCCTTGGGTGTAAGGTATCCCTGCCCATGGCAGTGGGGTTGGAACTAGATGATCCTTCCAACCCTGACAGTTCTGTGATTCTGTGAAGTAAAGGGGTAGAAGGGTGCGAGAAGTAAGAGGACTTACAGTAGGCGCTGGAAGGTCTGCTCCTGGTACGTCTGGTTTGTTACGTAGGGCAGATAGACCCTGCGGAACTCGGGGGCATGTTTCAGAGCCACATCACACACGTGGAAGGTGAACATGTCCTCCTCAAACTTCTCCTCCAAGTCAAAGAGGAAACTGCAGCACGTGGTTGTAGTGGGATAGAAAAGGAGAAGAAAATAGGAGCGTCACTGAGTGAAGGAGGAATGGCTTCAGGCCTCTAAAAATCTAGGGAGAGCACAATGCCTGCGCAAGGAAAATGTAGAGCTAGGAAGAATGGGAGGCAAAAAGAGGCTCTTAATGGAATGGAATGGAATGGAATGGAATGGAATGGAATGGAATGGAATGGAATTTACCTTTGAGATCACCAAGTCCAACCTATAACCCAACACCATCTGATCAACTGAACCATGGCACTGAGCTCCCTAGCCAGTCTCTTCCTAAACACCTCCAGTGATGGTGACTCCACCACCTCCCCGGGCAGCCCATTCCAATGACCAATCTCTCTTTCTGTGAAGATCTTCTTCATACTTCTAAAGGCATGGTCAGGGGACCACTGAAAATGGAGACATCACCAGAATAACCCCACTAGAAAAAGCACAAAAAGGCAGCAGCAAACCTCAGTGGCTTAGCAGTTCACATAGCCAAACCTCACGGGAGAAAAGCGGAACAGAATCCTACAACACACAGGATTCTGTGCAGGTGGGGTCATGCCTACATTTTATGGACATATGCTCAAGTGATTCATGTTGGGTTCTGTCAAGTGATGGCTGTAATTTGCTTTTTTTTTTTTCCATTCCCCCCTTTTTTTCTGGTCAGGGCTCATGCAGCTGCTTCTTTCATCTTGTGTTTGTCAGGAAATGAATTTGGTTTCATTCGAGGTCAGGTTTAGTCATAGCAGAGCCCAACAGCAGATGGCTACAGAAGCCTTTGGAACATTTTGATCTTCTGCAGTGAGCTTTGTGCCACTGTATCTGGAAGGTAACACCAAGATTTGCATTGCCCTGTCACCTATAATAGGTGGACATTCCTTTCACAGCCAGTGGTGGATATGTTTACCTACGGTGTAGGTCCATTCCTCTATCTACTTTGAAAGCCTGCCCCTGTACTCAGCACTGGTCAGGCCACACCTTGAGTCCTGTGTCCAGTTCTGGGCTCCTCAGTTTAGGAAAGATGTTGAGTTGCTGGAAGGTGTCCAGAGAAGGGCAACAAAGCTGGGGAGGGGTTTGGAGCACAGCCCTGTGAGGAGAGGCTGAGGGAGCTGGGGTTGCTTAGCCTGGAGAAGAGGAGGCTCAGGGGAGACCTTCTTGCTGTCTACAACTCCCTGAAGGGAGGCTGTAGCCAGGTGGGAGTTGGTTTCTTCTCCCAGGCAACCAGTGACAGAACAAGAGGACACAGTCTCAAGCTGTGCCAGGGGAGGTTTAGGCTGGATGTTAGGAAGAAGTTCTTCCCAGAAAGAGAGATTGGCCATTGGAATGTGCTGCCCAGGGAGGTGGTGGAGTCACCATCCCTGGAGGTGTTTCGGAAGAGACTGGCTGGGGTGCTTGGTGCCATGGTTTAGTTGATTAGATGGTGTTGGGTGATAGGTTGGACTTGATCATCTCAAAGGTCTTTTCTGACCTGGTCAATCCAATCCAATCCAATCCAATCCAATCAATCCAATCCAATCCAATCCAATCCAATCCAATCCAATCCAATCCAATCGCCTCCGACCATGCAGAACTGGAGTGAGAGATGCTCTTGATGGAAAGGCTGGGCTGTGTCTTCTGGCCTTCATGGAAGGTGGTAGCCCCTGGAAACAAAAGGCCAAAGCTCACCTGGCGCTGACGTCGCGGACGTCGTGAAGGCGAGAGAAGAGCCACTGACGTTCTTGGTTGGTGAGCATCGCCTGCAGCTCTGCTGACCTCTGGAAGTGATCTACTGCCACGTTGAGGCTGCGTAGGTAGGAAGCTTCAGACATGATCAACTCAAATTTGGCCTTGAGGGATGAAAGAAGGGAGAACAGCATCAGCACGCTGCACAAGGCTGGGAGGAATCTTACTGAGAGCAGAGAGGGGCAACGCAAGGAACTTCCCAGAACGTTAGCTTAGAATGGTCTGGGGTGGAAGGGACCCACGAAGGTCAACTAGTCCAACCTCCCTGCAGTCAGCAGGGATGCCCTCCACTAGAGCAGGTAGCTCAGAGCCTTGTTGAACCTCACCTCGAATATCTCCAGGGATGGGGCCTCAACTACCTCCCTGGATAGCCTGTTGCAGTGTTCCACCACCCTCACACTAAATAACTGGTTCCTAACATCCAGTCTCAGTCTGCTCTTCTCTCATTTCAAACCATTGCCCCTCATTCTATCACTTATCCATCAGGTTTAGAGTGGATCTTAAGAAGAAGTTCCCCAGTACAAGGGTGGAGAGACTCTGGAACAGGCTGCCCAGGGAGGCTGTGGATGCCTCCTCCCTGGGGGTCTTCAAGGCCAGGCTGGATGAGGTCTTGAGTAGCTGAGTCTAGTTGAGAGGTGTCCCTGCCCATGGTGGGGAGGTTGGAGTAGAGGAACTCTGAGGTCCTTTCCAACCTGAACCATTCTAGGATTCATTCTATGATTTTTCCACAACTCTGAACATCAGCACTGTACTGCTTCTGAAGCACAGCTACCACACACCCCATACTGCTTACAGGGGTAGAGGTGACCCCTGCATTCCACCATCTGCATTACTCACATCAGAATTTTTGCTCTCCATTTTAATCACCCTTCTTAGGACTCCTTGATGACTACAGTTCATCGTCAGGGAAAACGTCTTCACTGTAAGGGTGATGGAGCACTGGAACAGGCTGCCCAGAGAAGTTGTGGAGGAGTCTCCTTCTCTGGAGACTTTCAAAACCCACCTGGATGTGTTCCTGTGCAGCCTGCCCTAGGTGCTCCTGCTCTGGCAGGGGCGTTGGACTTGTTGATCCCCCTGAAAGGAGGCTGGAGTGAGGCTGGTGTTGGTCTCTTCTCCCAGGTAACCAGAGATAGGAGGAGAGGAAATGGGTTTGAGTTGTGCCAGGGGAGGTTTAGATTGGACACAAGGAAAAACTTCTTTAGTGAGAGAGTGGTGAGGGGTTGGAACAGGCTGCCCAGGGATGAGGTGGAGCTGCCATCCCTGGAGGTGTTCAAGAAGCTGTTGATGTGGTGCTTCAGGGGATGGTTTCGTGGTCATAGTAGCTGGGTTATGATTGGACTTGGTGATCTTAAAGATCCTTTCCAGCCTTAATGATTCTACGATCTCCAGAGGTCCCTTCCAACCCCTCCCATTCTATGATCTACTTTGTTACACCTGTCCATTACCTCTTGCAGCTTCTGCTCATCACGAGACATATTGAGGAGGATCCTGCTGCCCCTTATCATGGGGATGTCCTGCCAGAGGGATGCAGTAGAGGAGACTGACAGACGCTGCAGATAGGAGTCCTGGGGGGACAGCACTTTCCTGCGCAGCCTTGGGGAGCTTGGGAAGCTCGACTCTATATCCTCTGCAAAAGAGTCCACTCTCTTCTGGCTCTGAATGGCCTTGTTCAGAACCACATCACTGTACTCCTGGTAGAGCAGTCTTGCTGTGAAGAGAGGCATGGACAGTTATACTTTCTGGAGCAGCTACTCACCCCCTGCTTCAGCCTGGGGAAAGCTCTGTCTCAGACTGGGGACACAGTTCCCTGCCTCCACTGCCCACCACTAACTTTCCCTCCTTGTGACCATGTGGGCAGGAGCCCCCTCTCCTTTGTGCTCACTGCAAGGGTGAGGGATGATGGAGCTCTACTACAGCAGTTCAAGCAGAAGGTACTTACAGGAGTTGATCAGTTTGGAGTGCCGGCGTTTGAAGTTCTCCACCGTGTCTGCAGGTTTCTTCTCTCTGTCAAAGAGTGAGGATTTAGAAACAGGGAGTGAAGGAAGAGCACATCACCAGAGATGGTCTGTCCCAACCTTGGCAACACATCTGTCACAGCAAGGACCTCTTTTTCCAACAAGCTCAACCTCTACACGCTTTCCCATAATCCCGCTGTCCAAAAGGGACAGAAATGCTTCTGTTGTAATGGGGTCCTCCAGGGGGCCCAGACTGGAGCACAGGCCTAAGTCTTTAGAATAGAATAGAATAGAATTAACCAGGTTGGATAAGATCTCCCCTGAGCCTCCTCTTCTCCAGGCTAAGCAACCCCAGCTCCCTCAGCCTCTCCTCATAGGGCTTATGCTCCAAACCCCTCCCCAGCTTTGTTGCCCTTCTCTGGACACATTCCAGCACCTCAACATCTTTCCTAAACTGAGGGGCCCAGAACTGGACACAGGACTCAAGGTGTGGCCTAACCAGTGCTGAGTACAGGGCACAATGACCTCCCTGCTCCTGCTGGCCACACTGTTCCTGATACAGGCCAGGATGCCATTGGACCTCTTGGCCACCTGGGCACACTGCAGGCTCATGTTTAGCCTACTATCAACCAGTACCCCCAGGTCCCTTTCTGCCTGGCTGCTCTCCAGCCACTCTGACCCCACCCTTTAGCACTGCATGGGGTTGTTGTGGCCAATGTGTAGAACCACACCACTGTACTCCTGGTAGAGCAGTCTTGCTGTGAAGAGAGGCATGGATAGTTTATTACAGTCTTCTACTCCACATGATCATCTGGGGCCCCTCAAGAACAAGGGAGAGCATCAGCTAGCTGTGCTACACAGGAATGAGGACAAATTTTAAGGGGCCTTTGAGAGACTTACCTCAATATAACTGGCTCTGAACTGACTGGTGGTTCCCTGTGTGCCTTGTGAGCTTCTTCTTCTGAGGGAAGGGAAGGAATTTCTGCATGTAAGATAACCAGAAAGCAAAGCCATTAAGTCCATTTGTAGAATGAAGCTACAACCCAAATAACACACAGAGACAGCTCACCTTGGGTTGGAGTAAAGGTGCCCTCCTGACATTTATTTTAGAGTCAGAAACATTGTAGTTTTAATAATCCTTCACATTATTTACACTTTTGGCCACACTTGCTCTTCCTACAAAGAAAAAAGGCTGCCACTTGCAGTGAGGACAGCAACTCTAAGAGCTTCTCTCTCCAGCAGCCCAAGTGAAGACACTGCCTGTAGGACTTGCTTGGTCCTGCTTTTCCCATCAGCAGCTTGGGTCAGGCCTAGAGGATCCATGGACCTAAAGTCATGTCTGAAAGTCTTAGGGCTTTCTTTTGTGGATGTTGATCCCAAAAAAAATCTCTCAGTGACTTCTGCTGCAGAGATGCTGGACACCTAATAAGGTCACTCTCGTGAAGAGTCTTGGGAAGAATAGAATAGAATAGGAATAGAATAGGAATAGAATAGGAATAGGATAGGAATAGAATAGAATTAACCAGGTTGGAAAAGACCTCCGAGATGATCAAGTCCAACGTATCACCCAACACCATCTAATCAACTAAACCATGGCACCAAGTGCCCCATCCAGGCTCCACCTCCAGTGATGGTGATTCCACCACCTCCCTGGGCAGCACATTCCAATGGCCAATCTCTCTTTTTATGGAGAACTTCTTCCTAACATCCAGCCTAAACCTCCCCTGATGCAACTTGAGACTGTGTCCTCTTGTTCTGGTGCTGGTGGCCTGGGAGAAGAGACCAACCCCCACCTGGCTACAACCTCCCTTCAGGCAGTTGTAGAGAGCAAGAAGGTCTCCCCTGAGCCTCCTCTTCTCCAGGCTAAGCAACCCCAGCTCCCTCAGCCTCTCCTCACAGGGCTGTGCTCCAAACCCCTCCCCAGCTTTGTTGCCCTTCTCTGGACACCTTCCAGCAACTCAACATCTTTCCTAAACTGAGGGGCCCAGAACTGGACACAGGACTCAAGCTGTGGCCTAACCAGTGCTGAGTACAGGAGCAGAATGACTTGCCTGCTGGCCACACTATTTCTGATGCAGGCCAGGATGCCATTGGCCTTCTTGGCCACCTGGGCACACCTGCAGGCTCATGTTCAGCCTACTCTCAACCAGTACCCCAGGTCCCTTTCTGCCTGGCTGCTCTCCAGCCACTCTGACCCCAGCCTGTAGCACTGCCTGGGGTTGTTGTGGCCAACGTGTAGAACCCAGCAGTTAGATATGTTAAATCTCCTGCCCTTGGACTCTGCCCATCTGTCCAGCCTGGCAAGGTCCCTCTGCAGAGCTCTCCTACCCTCTAACAGATCAACACCTGCCCCCCAGCCCAAGAATCCAGCTCTCACATTATCTACTATGGGAGCATCCACATAGTGCTGCTTGAGTCATCTTCTGTTTATGTCAAATGGGGCAAGTGTGGATTTTTCTTTGCTTTTTGGAGGAATTTTAATTCAACTGTGGGGAAAAAAATCATCATCCACATAAAATTCATTTGAAGCAGGAGGAGGAAGGAAGTCCAAAGACTGAGCTGCAAGTATAGGTCAGGGGAAAGACAGTCCTGATGTCTTAGATGTTTTCAAATTTGGAAGCACGGATTTCCAGGTGAAACACATGAAGAAATCTTTGTTCAAGTGCTGCCAAAATGTCACATCTTTTCCACACTCCCTTTCTCCCCTCTGTGCCAAAAAATCAGGCACGCTGTGGAGCTTGGAAAATAACCTGAGGAGAAGCAAGTAGGTTTAAAAATCACAGAATGGGCTGGGTTGGAAGGGACCTCCAAAGGTCATCTAGTCCAGCATGTAAGACAGAATCACAGAATTCTATCTGTGATTAGCTAAAGAACACAACAGAGAGCAGACAGAGATTAGAAGAGAGTGCAGACACCCCTCCTGACAGCAGATGCATGTTTGCCATTTGGTGACATCAATGAGTTGGCCTCTGTGCAAGTTGGGACCTTGAGCTTGGCAACATTTGCATTCTTATCTGTCATCTCAAATCCCACGTTCTCAGGAAGCTCATCTCTTTCAGAAGGTCAAATTGGAGCCCCAAAGGTGGCAGTTGCAAAAGAAAGGGAGGGAGCAAATAAACAAGGAGCTAAAACATGTGGCAACAGAGACAGGCTGCTGAGGGGGTGTGCGTGAGTGTTCACAGAGCGCTGCTGCTTGGAAGGGACCTCTGGAGATCAGCAAATAGAACCCCCTGCCAAAGAAGGGTCACCTAGGGCAGGTCACACAGGAATACAATGTCCAGGTGGGTCTGGAAAGTCTCCAGAGGAGACTCCACAATCTCTCTGGGCAGCCTGCACCGTCACAGCAAAGAAGTTTTTCCTCATGCTGAGGTGGAACCTCCTGGGTTCCGGCCTGTGCCCCTCATCCTATCACCACTGAAAGGAGCCAGGTCCCTTCTTCTTGACAACCACCCTTCAGGTGATTATAAACATTAATAAGATCCCTCTCAGCCTTCTCTTTTCCAGGCTAAACAGCCTTAGGTGTCTCAGCCTTTCCTCATCAGTCCCTTTAGCATCCTCAAAGCCTCTGTTGGACTCTCTCTAGTATATTCCTGTCCCTCTTCAACTGGGAGCCCAGAACTGGACACAGCACTCCAAATGTGGTCTCCCTAGGGCAGGGAGCAGCCCTGGCCCCACAAAAGTTTCCTCACAGCCCTATTCCACCACTTCTCCTGGTTTTCCTTACTGCTTGGCAAAAGGCTGCTACCAGCGCAGCAAAATGCAATGGCCATGTGATGGCAGCAAAGGTGATGAGCAGAAACTCACCACGCAGCTGCACCAAGAAACTCATTCCTGCAAGCAGGCCAAAATAGGGCAGGTTGCTGAACAAGGCTGACAGATCATTGAACATGGACAAGTGACACGAAGAGAAACTGGATAGGAAGTCAAGAAGTGAGGTAAATTTTCTGTTGCAGTGTGAAATGAGGGGACTGAGCCCCAGCCTGCAGCCCCACTCGTGAATGCTGCATTGGTTCCAGGGCAGCAGAGGGGAGCTAGGGGACAGCTGGGAGCAGGGAGCTTGTGGTAGGACAGCAAGGAGGCAACAGGGCTGGAGTAAGGAGTACCACCAGTAAGGTGCAAGAGCAATGGTGACCTCTCAGCTCTCCTTCCTCTCTACCACCCTGTTTAATTCAACCCTAGTGTAAGGTGTCCCTGCCCATGGCAGGGGGCTTGGAAGTAGATGATCCTTGAGGCCCCTTCCAACTCTGGCAATTCTATGATTCTACAATCCTACTTTTTTTTTTGGTATCTGCAATAAGTTGTGGAGGGGGAAGAGAAATGGAGGAGAGGACTCACCGTGCAAGATGTCTGGTGGTACTGATGCCCTCTTCAAGCCCTGACGGTGCCAGTCCTTGCTCTTCACTCGGCGTTTCATTGGGCTTTCCTGCTGAGCTGCTGGTTCCTGTGCAGCTGCCCTGCTGGTTTTTTTGTCTGGCCAACTAGATGATTTTTCCAAAGGCGAATGTCTTGGCATTTCTTCCTTTGGCTGAGCTACCAAGTGATGTTCTCCTCCTCCTTCCAGCTTTTGCTTGACCCTTCTCTCATCTTCCGTTTTCTCTGCGATTGCCAATGGCACTTGGAAGTTCTTTGTGTCCACACCAAAGATGCTCGCCTGGTCCTCCCACCTTAGCTCCCCCGAGTCCTCCTCCTCTTGGCAGGTCTTTCTGGTGGTGGGTGGTGATGGAGGGCTGAGCTGGAGAAAGTGGATTGGGTTGGTGAATGCTAGCATGGGAGGTGGCTGGGCAGAGTCTCTGCTCTTGGAGTCTGTGGATGTTAGCAGGCCTTCCAGCGAGGGCCAAGAAGGGTGGTCAGGTGAGGAGTTGCCACGTTGTATGTGCTGGTCTGCTGGGTCAGGGCTGGTGTCAGAGCAGCCAGCCAGTGCTTCATTCCCACCAGCAGAAAAGCTTTTGGCCAACAAACTGACCCCTGAGTCATCAGAAGTCTCTGTATCTTGGGTACCTGAGTCACCGAGATCCCACTCTCTAGTTACTGGAACAAGGTCACCTTTCTCTGCTCCATCTTCTCCATCAGAAGCAGAGGCCACAGTGTGAGAATCAGACACAGAGGCAGCAGTCCGAGGAACATGGCTTAGAGTAGGGTGAGGGACTAGCAACTTACTATCACCCACCCCAGAGCTGAGATGTGGCCCAGAGTAAGGTACAGGAGCCAGTGGCTGGTGACTTTCTAGGGCTGGAGGTTGAGTGAGGTGATTTGCATTGAGTGCAGGGGACTGAGCTTGCCTGGGGCTTGGGAGGTGGGAAGAAGGATGAGGAAGCTGGTTGGCATCAGGCTCAGACACCAGAGGTAGGCTTGAGTGGGACTGAGGGGTCAGAGGTTGTTCTTGATGGTTCACAGCAGGGGCTGGATCTTCTTCAGAGGGCCAAGTTAGGGTGCTCAGGACGCTGGAGATCCTGGATCCAGGCTCTTTGGGGTTTACACTGCAGCCTGACTGCATTCCTTGGGCTCCCTGATCCATGTCTGCTGTGCTTCCTTTGCCTTGGGCAGTGGCACTTCTTTCTGGGAGATTGTGCTGAATTGTCTCTAGGTGGTTTACAGGAGTGGAAGTCCTTCCTGGTGTTTGGGGCGGTTCCAGAGGCCCTGCAATGATAGCTCCAATCCTCTTATCCTCAGGAAGGCTCTCTTCTAGGGTAAGACAGCTTGTGTGGGTTATAGAGGGGCCAGTAAGGTCTTCATGAAAGCCTTCCTCAGAAGTAAGGAGTTCATGGGAAGTGCTGGCCTCCTCTGGATCAATACTTGGAGCAGGAGGTCCTCCTGATGCCGACTCCTGCACTGCTACAGAAGCTGCTTGGTTGCCTGACTTCTCTACAGAGTCTAGCAAACTTAGGTTGGCAACAGGGCAGTCCTCAGGGGTCACAGAGGCTGTTCCACCAGCACAGCCTTGTGATGGGCCAGACGTTGAAGCCAGAGAGCTGAGCTCTGAGGGTAAAGCTGGAATGAATTCCTGAAGCTCAGCCTCTCCCAGATTTCCTGTAATGGGATTAGGTGGCTCCAAGTCCTCAGTAGCAGAGGAAGGGTGTGCTGGAACAGAAACCTCTTGGTTCTGTGCTCCACGGAGCAGTGCATCTCTGTCAAACTGCTGGACAGCCTTTCCATGCCCCTCACTTCTTCCATGCTCCCCCTCCTTGCCCACTCTTGTCCTGTCATCCCAGTCAGCTTCTCCACTCTCCTGACCCCCAATGGAAAAGCGGCCAGAGTCCTCTAGGTCTTCCACCTGGTCAGAGCTATGGCACGTGTGTGGGGCCACCACTGGAGCTTCACCTCCTGGCTCCAGGTTATCTGAGGACAGAGGGCTCTCCGCAGGTGGCTGACATCCAGAACCTGCTTCTGTGGTAGGAGCTTTCGGCAGTACATCCTCAGCAGGAGGCTGATCCACAGAGACAGGCTCCCCAGGAGGAAGTGCTGATCCTGTTTGCTCAGCCACTGAAGCATTCTCCAGACCACAAGGGCCCACATCACGCCTGGGAACTGAAGAGATCTCTGACCCAAAAGATGCCGAGGGAGGCTCCAGTTGGAGCTCTTCCTGCAGTCTGAGCTCTTCCCTCTTCAGTTGCTCCTGCTCATTTTGTTCCTCGGTTTTCCTATCTTTGGGCTTCAAAGATTTTCCTTCTTCTGGCAGATTCTGCTCTTTGGGCTCTTTCTTCTCTTCTTCCTGCTGAAGTTTAGACACTGCCTCATTCTCTGCTGGTTCCTTATGCTGGGAAGCATTCACTTCCTCAGCTTGCTTAGCAACAACCCCTCCCTGGAGGGCACTCTGTGCTGCAGAGGCAGCTCTGCCTTCTGTTTTGCTGTCACCATCTTCCAGAAGGCAGCATTTGGAAGTGGATGAGTTTTGTTTAGGAACCATTCCTCCTCCCTGGGCTTTGACCATGCTGCTGTTCCCTCTTTCATCCCCTGAGATACTTCCTTCTGCTGGTACTGTACTTATTTGGCTGTCATCTGGTAAGGTGGAAGACAACTGACAGGCAGAAGGAGGCACCAAATTCTCTTCCAAACCCTGAAGTGCTCTTAGGCTTTCCTTAGCATCATCATCAGTGTCCTCTACTGCTTCCTCTGAGGTAGGCTGCCCAGCAGTTGCTGGTGCCACTTTTTGGTTGCTTTGCTTCTGCTCTGCACCAGCATCAACCTCCAGCAGAAAATCCCTCCCAGAGACCTTATCCAGGAAGGGTTCAGCTTTATAATGCCCCTCTGAAACAGTTTTACACACCAAGAAGCACTTAGGTGTCTCCCTCTGAGAGGAAAAGGCATCAGCCAAAGGTGATTTCAGGTGCTGGGCATTAGGGTCTGAGCCATCAGAGGTCAGTTCTGCCTGGCACTGAGCAAACTCAGTGCTGAGGTCCACAGCCTGTGGGGTGCTGTTGCCTGAGGCTGGCCCATCCTGGTTTGTGCTGAGGGAAGAAGAGTCCTGGTTGCCTTCCAGGTCAACCAGCTCCACTTGGTTAAGTTTCAGAGAACAATCCAGAACACCCTCCTCTGAAAGCATTTCTCCTTCCAATTCTGAGAGTCCCTTCTGAGGCTCTGCATCACCTTGCTCTTGTTCCAGTCCTGCTGACCCTTTTGGCACAGGGTTACAGGATCTGCCCAGCATCTCTGCTGCTGTCCCTGGAGCAGAGAGGCAGTGCTCAGGAGTGCTGAGCTCTGCCCCCTTTGCAGAGTCCGAGGGGCTCGTGCTCACTTTGGCTGATGCAGGAGGGGCATGATGCTCTCTGCTCACTGCTGTGGGATCCCAAACGTCCTCAGTGGTGCTGCTGGCTTCTGGGGGAGTGCTGCCTCCCTCACTGGTTTCTTCAGACTCCATCAGTGACACATCTTGCTAAAGAAGAACACAGAAAAGGAAAAACAACAAACCAGAATGACACAGTGGACCTAAATGGGTTGACAAACTTTTAAAAGCAGGTACTAATGCAGGGAGAGGCTGAGGGAGCTGGGGTTGCTTAACCTGGAAAAGAGGAGGCTCAGGGGGGACCTTATTGCTGTCTACAACTACCTGAAGGGAGGTTGTAGCCAGGTGGGGGGTGGTCTCTTCTCCCAGGCAATCAGCACCAGAACAAGAGGACACAGTCTCAAGCTGCACCAGGGGAGGTTTAGGCTGGATGTTAGAAATTCTTCCCAGAAAGAGAGATTGGCCATTGGAATGTGCTGCCCAGGGAGGTGGTGGAGTCACCGTCACTGGAGGTGTTTAGGAAGAGACTGGCTGGGCTGCTTGGTGCCATGGTTTAGTTGATTAGATGGTGTTGGGTGATAGGTTGGACTTGATCATCTCAAAGGTCTCTTCCAACCTGGTTAATTCTGTTCTATGAGGGATTAAAATCTTTTGAAGTGTTTGAAAAAGCCCTAGGATTTATTTGCCCCCCAAAATGAGTTAAGACTTGCACCTTTCTTCCCATTCTTCTCCATACACCCAACACACTTCCCACATTTCACAGAATCACCAAGGTTGGAAGAGACCTCAAAGATCATCAGGTCCAACCTGTCACCACAGACCTCATGACTAAACCATGGCACCAAGTGCCACGTCCAATCCCCTCTTGAACACCTCCAGGGATGGTAACTCCACCACTCCTTTCGTGGGCCTGCTGTGATTTTTCCCCCTCACACTCCTCCACAACACCCTGATGGGCTGGGACTGCTGTAAACTGACAAGAGGCTCTACCACTGAAAACCTTCCCATAAGGAAAGTGTTTTCCAGCAAGAAATCCTGCCCCCATGGAAAACCAAGCCCTCCTTGCCTTGCCTGCACCTTCTCCTAACACTGCAGCCCTGTTTAAGAAGAGACTAGATGAGGCACTTAGTGATTAGATGGTGTTGGGTGATAGGTTGGACTTCATCTCAAAGTTCTTTTCCAACCTGGTTAATTCTGTAGTTTAAGTCTTCCTTTATTTTTTTCTTCTTTTTTTCCAGCTGAGAAAAATCATTAAAAAGTACAAATTTAGTGTGTGGGAAGAGCTGGGAAACAAATATCAGGACCTGAGAGCAGGCAAACACCCCAGTCTCAGCTTGCAGTAAGACAGAAATGCCATAATCAAGGTACTAGTGCCCTTTTAGTTGGCCATGCAACTCCACATGTGCCTCTGGTCAGAGCAGAGTTGCTGATCTCTCTCTAGCAGTAACTGTGCAGCATGGTGTTGGCCATGGTTAACAACCTCAAAGCCAAAAGGTGATAGCAGAAGAGATTGAGAAAACAAGAAAAATCAGCAAATTCTCCACTAATTTTTATGAGATGAATACCTCTTTATGGCTGAACACTTCTGAGTCCTTCTAGTGATTAGCTGAGTTGCCCAGGGAGGTGGCTGGGGCCCCATGCCTGGAGATATTCAAAGTGAGGCTCAACAGGACTCTGGGCAGCCTGATCTAGTTGAGGATGACCCTGCTGATTGCAGAGGGGGGTTGGACTGGATGACCTTTGGAGGTCTCTTCCAACCCAGACCATTCTGTGATTCTTTGAGTCTTCAAGAACTCTTGATTTCAACAGGAAGCTAATGGCTTTAGAATAGAATCATACAATCAATAAGGTTGGAAAAGACCTCAAAGATCATCAAGTCCAACCTGTCACCCAACACCTCATGACTACTAAACCAGGGCATCAAGTGCCACATGCAATCCCCTCTTGAACACCTCCAGGGAGGGTGACTCCACCACCACCCTGGGCAGCACATTCCAATGGCTAACAACTCTCTCTGGGAAGAACTTTCTTTTCACCTTGATCCTAAACCTCCCCTGGTGCAGCTTGAGACTGTGTCCTCTTGTTCTGGTGCTGGTTGCCTGGGAGAAGAGACCAACCCCTTCCTGGCTACAGGCAGTTCTATTCTATAACAGGTAGAAGAGGAAGAGGAAGAGGAAGAGGAAGAGGAAGAGGAAGAGGAAGAGGAAGAGGAAGAGGAAGAGGAAGAGGAAGAGAAGAGGAAGAGGAAGAGGAAGAGGAAGAGGAAGAGGAAGAGGAAGAGGAAGAGGAAGAGGAAGAGGAAGAGGAAGAGGAAGAGGAAGAGAAGAGAATTAACCAGGTTGGAAAAGACCTTCAAGATCATGGAGTCCAACCTATCACCCAACACCATCTAATCAACTAATCCATGGCACCAAGTGCCTCTGCATGAAGGCAGAGGCCCTTACTGCAACTGATGACAGGGATTCATGGTTACCAAGACACAGGTATGGGAAAATGTAAATACCACAAGTAGGGCATGGCACAAGACACAGGATATGTGAAGGCTGTAAATCACAAAGGCTGAGGGGACTACCTCTGGTGTGTGTGGATGTATCTACAAAGATAAAATGTATCAGAGAACGGTCTGGGTTAGAAGGGACCTCCAAAGTCCATCCAGTCCAACCCCCTGCAGGCAGCAGAGGACATCCTCCATTAAAGCTGGTTTCTTAGAGCCTTGTTGAGCCTCACTTTGAAGATCTCCAGGGATGGGGCCTCAACTGCCTCCCTGGGCAACCTGTTGCAGTGTTCCACCAGACTCATGCTAATTAACTTGTTCCTAACATCCAATCTAAAGCTGCTCTTCTCTCTTTTCAAACCATTGCCCCATATCCTGTCACTGCAGGCCTTTGCAAACAGTCCCTCTGCAGCCTTCTTGCAGCCCCCTTCAGCTACTGGCAGGCTGCTCTTAGGTCTGCCTGGAGACTTTTCTTCTCCAGGCTGAAAAACCTCATCTCTCTCAGCCTGTCCTCACAGCAGAGCTGCTTCAGCTCCCTGATATCTTTATGGCCCTCCTCTGGACCTGCTCCATCAGCTCCATGTCCTTCCTGTGTTGAGGGCTCCAGAGCTGGACTTTTGTGTTGTAAAAACCAAGCCAAACCTGGGATTATTCAGCAATTTGGACTTCACACACACACACACACACACACACACACCCTGAATATCAAACAGTTGTGAACAGTTACCTTTTCACCAAACACTGTTTAAAAGAGCTATGTCCCTTCCAAAAGTTCACATCCCACTGCTGCCTGAGTCTCCCCTGCCCCATGACTTGAAAAGTTCAGCTTCTCACACTCAGGCAACTTTCAAAACCAAGCTCCTCAGGAGCAGAGAGACTGTTTAGGGACACAAGTGGTCCTGGACACAAGCTGATAGCTTCTAACAGTCTGAACAGCAAGATCATCAAACTCAAGGCCACACTATGATGGGAAAAGCTCTTGCAAATTCATAGATTCACAAAGTGGTTTAGGTTGGAAGGGACCTTGAAGAGTACCTAAGTCCAAGCCCCCTGCCATAGGCAGGGACACCTTCCACTAGACCAGACTGCTCATCCAACCTGTCCTTGGACACCTCCAGAGAGGGGTTCATCCATGATGTCCCTGGGCAACCTGTTCCAGTTTCTCACCACTCTCACTGGAAGGGTTTCCTAATCTCCAGTCTCAATCTGCCCTCCTCAAGCTTCAATCCATTCCCCCTCACCCTGTGACTACAAGCCCTTGTCAAAAGTCCTTTCCCAGCTTTCTCACAGGCCCCTTCAGGTGCTGGATGGCTACTCTGAAGTCTCCCTGGAGCCTTCTCTTCTCCAGGCTGAACAGCCCCAACTCTGAGCCTGTGCCCATAGGGGAGGTTCTCCAGCCCTCTGGTCATCTTCATGGCCTCCTCTAGACCAGCCC
Organism: Picus viridis; assembly: GCA_033816785.1. Taxonomy (NCBI): domain Eukaryota; kingdom Metazoa; phylum Chordata; class Aves; order Piciformes; family Picidae; genus Picus; species Picus viridis. The sequence goes on along the minus strand of CM066567.1, from coordinate 49,825,848 downwards.
CAGCAGCACCAGGTCCCTATTATGCTGGGGGCACCAAGGTGTTGTTACAGATGTCCAAAACACTGAACTCCTCTTACTCAGCTCTAAGACCCATTTTCTACTTCCCTGGCTCTGTTGCAAGAGATTTGGACAGGTGAAAGGACAAGTTTAAAGCTGCATTTGGAGCAGTTCCAGGATGATCCTGGGAGACAGGGTAGAGGGAGGTACACAGCAGATCAACAGGAGAAGCTGCCAAGTGAGATCTGTCTCATGTTACTGCCAGGTGTTTTGCACACCTCAGGGAGGGCAGGAGAGAAGCTTTGGGAAGTGAGGCAGGAGAAGGGACAGGCAAACTTTCTGCAGAGAGGGTGGGGGAAGACTTAGGTATCCAGTCAGGGTTGCAGCCAAGCTGCTTCTTGAAGGTTGGTGCACTGTACTGAAAGATGGAGCAGGCTCTGCAACAAGGATTTCATGGAGATGGGAAACAGGACTGACCACACATGTAGCCTACCTGTGGAGGCTACCAATGCACAAGAGCACAGCAGTTACCAGAAGAGACTGCCTGTGAAGCCTTGCCATGTTATGGTCCCACTACAGGTCAGCTTGGTCCTCCACCAGGCCCAGGAGACCCCCAGGAGCTGGGCTAGGTAGAGCAAAATTTCAAACAGCAGTTGTAGTAGGGCCAGGAAGAGAAGCACACAGGAGCCTACCCAGCAACACAGACAGGCTTCCAGCAGGCTACACAACACCCTCCAGAAACTCCACTCTTGGGCTTTATAGAATGGTTTAGGTTGAAAAGGACCTTCAAGATCATCTAGTTGAACCCCCTGCCACGGGCAGGGACACCTTGCACTAGATCAGGTTGCTTAAGGCCTCATCCAACCTGGCCTTGAACACCTACAGGAAGGGGTCATCCACAACCTCCCTGGGCAACCTGTTCCAGTGTCTCACCACCCTCACTGGAAAGAACTTCTTCCTACTCTCCAGTCTAAATCTGCCCTCCTCAAGCTTCAACCCATTCCCTCTCCTCCTATCATTACAAGCCCTTGCAAAAAGTCCCTTCCTAGCTTTCTTGTAGCCCCCTTCAAGTAGTGGAAGGCTGCTGCAAGGTTTCCCCAAAGCCTTCTCTTCTTCAGGTTGAACAGCCCCAACTCCCTCAGCCTGTCCCCTCAGGGGAGGTTCTCCAGCCCTCTGGAGAACCTTTGTGGCCTTCCTCTAGACCAGCTCCAGCAGCTCCACGTGCCTCTTGTGCTGGGGGCTTGGCTGATCTTTCACATCTCTCTCCACCAGATGCTGAGTTTGCCATCACTGTTCTGTGCTCTGACTCCATTTTCCAAAGGGTGGATCCAGTGTCCCCTGTTGAGAGGAAGCAGCCACATCCTTCTCCCAGGAGGGGCTGGAAAGGGCAGGGCTGCAGTTCACTTGCCCCTTACTCACAGGTGATTTTGGGTGCACAAACTTGCTGCAAGTGTGAGAAGGTGCAGCTGGCCACAAGCCAGCGTGAAAACAGGCAGGTTGTGGAGTCTCCCTCTCTGGAGATATTCAAAACCTGTCTGGATGTGTTCCTGTGTGATCTGCTCTAGCTGATCCTGCTCTGGCAGGGGGGTTGGACTGGATGATCTTTTGAGGTCCCTTCCAGCCCCTGAAATGCTGTGACTCTGTGAAAGGGGCAATGCTTGGCCATACTGCAGGAGGAAGCTCAAGATTTGAGAGGGGAAGGGTGTGGGAGGTGGGGCAGACAAGCAAAAGCAGGAGAGCAGTGGACAAAGCAATTGCTGCCATGCCCCATGCACCTGTCCCCAGCTTTCCCTGCCTACAGTAGGCAGTGTGGCTGTCACACTGCCTTTCCAGTGTGGGTTAATTCACCTGGATGGAGATGACAAACACTTCTGGTTTTAAATAGAAAGTACCTCACCCGCCCTCCCCCTCTCCTCCAGCAATCAGGAAAGGAGAACCAACAAGTGCTGTCAAGCACAGACAAGCCCTTCAGCTAGCCAGGAAACAAGGCAACACAGAATCAAGTGAAGCCCTGAGATACTCCTCCTCCAAACCCAGACACAGACCTAGCTTGTGGTGTGCGACCTTCACCCTCCCCCGCAGCGCTGTGTGACCCCAGCTGGCCTTGGCACCCACCGTGGCACCGTCGTGCCCCCCATCCTGCTCCCCCTGCCACAGGTGCTGGGCCAGCCCACAGGCCCAGGCTGCTGCCAACAGGTTCCAGCAGAGAAAGCTCTGCCCTGCAACGATGGGCTGGGCCTGGTAACCCTGCTGGAGCTGCCCTGGCAGCCAGAGCTGCTTGGTAGTCCCTCTGGGCTGCCAATCAGTGCGGCAGGGGCTCCTCTCTGAGGCTCTCCTCCTCACTGTCACAGCAGTGAAAGCAGCTGGCTGTGAGAGGAGAAAGCCACTCACAACAACCTCTGAGAGGTGTGGACAAGGACACCACACCTATTTTGTTACTGAAATACAGCCTTCCCCAAGCACTCCATCACCTGGGCACAGCCTTGCTGATGCAGCCACAGCTTGGTGTAGAAATGCCAAAGCCAGCTTTAAGGGCTGCAGCCCGGGCAGGGAAGAGCTCTGTGTAGGCTGCAACACCCACCTGAAGGGCAACAAAGCTGCCCCAAGCCCCTTGCTGCTAATTCAGCTGGGCTTTACCACCTCCTAAACAGTTCAGACACACTTCAAAAGGGGCTGGCTCAGTGGGGGCTGGCTCAGAGCCTGCCTTTCTCCATACAAAAGTCATTTAGAGACAGCTGCTGATGCCATGGACAGATACCCACTGCATGTATTCCCCTGCAGAGGAACAGCTGCCGGTCTTTATGCACCACTCCCAGGCTGCTCTACCACAGTACAGCTCAAGGAGAGAGGTGAAGGAGTGAGGTCAAACTCTTGAGCTCAGGAAGGGTGCTAGAGATAAGAATGAAGGAGGGAAATAATGTTACATGCAGAAAGCTTTCACGCAACCACAGAATGGTAGGGGTTGGAAGGGACCTCCTGAGATAATCCCCCTGCCAGAGCAGGATCACCTACAGCAGCTCACACAGGAACACAACCAGGTGAGTTTTGAGTCTGCAGAGAAGGAGACGTCACACATCTCTGGGCAACCTGCTCCTGGGCCCTGGCACCCTCACCATAAAGAAGTGTCTCTTCATGTTGAGGTGGAACCTCCTGTGCTCCAGCTTCTACATTGTTCCTTGTCCAATTACTGGGCACCACCACCAAGAGCCTGGCACTTCCATCTTGACACTCCTCAGGTATTTACAGACCTTGAGAAGGTCTCCTCTAAGCCTTCTCCTCTCCAAACTAAACAGCCCCAGGGTCTCTTAGTATTTCTTCACAGCAGAGATGTTCAAGGCCCCTAATCATCCTCATAGCCTCTGTTGGATTCTCTCCAGCAGGTCTCTGTCTCTCTTGACCTGGGGAGCCTAAAACTGGACACAGTATTGCAGCTGTGGTCTCAGCAGGGCAGAGTAGAGGGGAAGGTCACCTCCCTAGCCCTGCTGGACACAGTTTTCTTGCTGCACCCCAGGATGCCTTTGGCCCTCTTTTCCACAGGGGCACATTGCTTTCCCATGCAGAACTTGCTCTCAACCAGCACTCCAAGGTCTTTCTCCATGGAGCTGCTTTCCAACAGGTCTGTACTGCTACCTGGTGTTGTTCCTCCCCAGATGCAGGACCCTGCACTTAGCCTTATTGAACTTCCTGAGGTTTGCCTGCACCCAGCACTCAGCCTGTCCAGCTCTTGCTGGATGGCTGCACAGCCTGACAGGTGTCAGCCACCACCCTCCAGGTCCATATCATCAGCAAACTTGCTGAGAGTCCACTCAATCCTCTCATCCAGATCATTGAGGAAGATATTGACCAAAACTGGGCCCAGTATTGATCCCAGGGTAACACCACTGGCCACAGGCCTCCAGCTGGACTCTGTGCTGCTGATCACAACTCTCGTGTTGTTGTGCCAGACACCAACCCACCTCATGGTCCACCCAGTCTTGAGACTGTGGAGAGCAAATGGAAGGAAAGAATACAGAGAATAAGAAAAGCAATCTTAATCATGGTAGGCACACTCAGGATTTACTCTGTCTACTATCAAATGATTCATCAATTGAGGAAAATCTAAGGATAACTGAATTACATTTAATGCTGACCAACAAATGTGCCACAGAAACAGCAGGTTGGGTGGAATACAATTTCACCTTGGAAACTACTACTAAACATTTGCCAAGCAGCTGGGCTTGGAGCGACAGTGCACTGCCCAGAGATGCAATAAGAACCACAGAATGCTCTGGGTTGGAAGGCACCTCCAAAGATCATCCAGTCCAACCCCCCCAGCAGTCACCAGGGACATCCTCCACTAGAGAAGGTTGCTCACGGCCTTGTCCAGCCTGACCTTGAAGATCTCCAGCGATGGGGCCTCAACTACCTCCCTGGGCAACCTGTTGCAGTCTTCCACCAGCCTCATGCTAAAGAACTTGTTCCTAACATCCAATCTAAATCTGCTCTTCCTTCATTTCAAACCATTGCCCCTCCTCCTGTCACTGCAGGCCTTTGTAAACAGTCCCTCTCCAGCCTTCCTGGAGCCCCCTTCAGCTACTGGCAGGCTGCTCTTAAGTCTCTCCAAAGCCTTCTCTTCTCCAGGCTGAACAACCCCAGCTCCCTCAGCCTGTCCTCACAGCAGAGCTGCTCCAGCTCCTTGATTTTCATGGCTCTCCTCTGGACCTGCTCCATCAGGTCCATGTCCTTCCTGTGTTGAGGGTTCCAGGCCTGGACACAGCACTGCAGGTGAAGTCTCACCAGAGCAGAGCAAAGTGGCAGAATTCCCTCTCTCCATCTCTGGCCACACTGCTCTGGGCTGCAAGCTTGTTGAGTCTATGATTCTAGGTCTATGATTCTTACACTGCTGGCTCATGCGCAGCTTCTCTTCCACCAGCACCCCCAAGTCCTTTTCTTCAGGGCTGCTCTCAATTTCATCATCCCACAGCTTGTGTTGGTATCTAGGATTGCCCAAACCCAGATACAGGACCTTGCACTTAGCCTTATTGCCCCTCATGAGCTTCTCCTCAGCCCACCTCTCCAGCCTGTCCAGGTCCCTCTGGATGGCACCACCCCATCTTTCAGACTCATCAACCACACCACTCAGCTTGGTGACAAACCTGCTGAGGGTGCCTTAACCTCTCTGTTGATGTCATTGATGAAGAGATTGATCAGACTGGTCCCAGTACAGATCCTAGGGTCACCATAAGCAGAGTTGATGTTTTCTATTCATAAAAGCAACACATAAGCCTTGAAACTCTGGACCCTTCTGCTATGGAAACAACCAAGAATGGTGCCTGGTTCTCACTGCTGTAGCTCAGTAGAAAGGCTGCTGGCACTGTGGGGTGGACAGAGGAAGAATTCCTGCAGTGAGGACAATGTACAGAGTCCCTGCAAGCTGCTCTGTGCAGGAGCCTCTGCCAACTCTGGGGGATGGAGAGGTGACCAACAGTAACACCTGGAGCACAAAAGGTGGCAAAGACTTCTGAGAGGTACACTATGAATGCTATGCAGTGTTGGCTGCCAGCTGCATGCCATGGACATCCCTAGAAACTAGAGGAGTTCCCAGTTTCTCTTTGAACTGATTCAAGACCTAGCTGGGAGAGTTAGCAGCAGAAACTTTATAGCCTCTTACCAGGCTCTAGAGGCATGAGCCAGAATCCCACGCTGTTGTTTTTTGAGCCTCAGATTAAAGAATGCTAACATCTGCAGCTAACCATTTTGACAGATGCAAATGCCATTCAAACATCAAAGGGCCTGGAAACACACTTGAAAGCTTGGCCTTGCCCAGGCTGCAGAGTGGAACTATTGCTAAGCACAGCGGCTGTCACATTACTTGCACCAGTCCTGAGCACAGTTAAGCTACAGACAGATAAGGATGAACAATATTCAGCAAACTGGACTGGGACAAATTGTCCTTCCCTGCAGAAAGGGCCTCTAAAGCTCTTGGCAAACATGTGCTGTAAGGTCTTTTGCAGCCAGAGCAAGCTCTGCTTTTTTGCTGCCACTACCAAGAGCTGTCAGAGCCCTGCAGGACAGAAGACAGCAAGTTAGAACATTTCAGTAGCATGAGATGACTGAAAATATGTACAGCAAAATACATCCAGCCATAAACACACTGGCAAAATGTTGCTGCTCTGCATCAAGAGGTGCACTCTGTCCTGTGCAACCCAACTCATTCCTCAAGCACCAACCAAACTGGACTTGTCTGTCACACCAGGCTGACGATTTCCACCAGCAAAACTTCATCAGCCACAACACAGCAGAAACCTGTAGGATGTATCTGGGTCAGGGCAATCCTAGATATCAACACAGGCTGGGGGATGAGGAGATTGAGAGCAGCCCTGCAGAAAAAGATTTGGGGGTGCTGGTGGAGGAGAAGCTGGACAGGAGCTAGCAGTCAGAGCGTGCAGCACAGAAGGCCAACAGCAGCCTGGGCTGCATCCAAAGCAGCATGGCCAGAGATGGAGAGAGGGAATTCTGCCACTTTGCTCTGCTGAGACCTCACCTGCAGTGCTGTGCCCAGCTCTGAGCCCTCAACACAGAAAGGACATGGACCTGATGGAGCAGGACCAGAGGAGGGCCATGAAAATGATCAGGGGGCTGGAGCAGCTCTGCTGTGAGGACAGGCTGAGGGAGCTGGGGCTGTTCAGCCTGGAGAAGAAAAGGCTCCAGGCAGACCTAAGAGCAGCCTGCCAGTAGCTGAAGGGGGCTCCAAGAAGCTTGCAGAGGGACTGTTTACAAAGGCCTGCAGTGACAGGATGAGGAACAATGGTTTGAAATGAGAGGAGAGCAGATTTAGATCTTTAGTTCTTTAGCATGAGGCTGGTGGAACACTGCAGTGACAGGATGAGGGACAATGGTTTGGAATGAGAGAAGAACGATTTAGATTGGATGTTAGGAACAAGTTCTTTAGCATGAGGCTGGTGGAAGACTGCAACAGGTTGCCCAGGGAGGTAGTTGAGGCCCCATCCCTGGAGATCTTCAAGGTCAGGCTGGACAAGGCTGTGAGCAATCTTCTCTAGTGGAGGATGTCCCTGGTGACTGATGGGGGGGTTGGACTGGATGATCTTTGGAGGTGCCTTCCAACCCAGAGCATTCTGTGGTTCTTATTGCATCTCTGGGCAGTGCACTGTCACTCCAAGCCCAGCTGCTTGGCAAATGTTTAGTAGTAGTTTCCAAGGTGAAATTGTATTCCACCCAACCTGCTGTTTCTGTGGCACACTTGTTGGTCAGCATTAACTACTGCAATCTGCTTACCGGATTAAATGTAATTCAGTTATCCTTAGATTTTCCTCAATTGATGAATCATTTGATAGATTTAGATTGGATGTTAGGAACAAATTCTTTAGCATGAGGCTGGTGGAACACTGGAACAAGTTGCCCAGGGAGGCAGTTGAGGCTCCATCCCTGGGGATACTCAAGGTCAGGCTTGACAGGGCTCTGGGCAACCTGCTCTAATGGAGGATGTCCCTGCTGATTGCAGGGGGTTGGACTGGACCTACTAAACCATTCTATGAGGGACCATTCCAGAGGGACCATGACAGGATAGAGAGGTGGGCACAAGCCAGCCTCATGAGCTTCAACAAGACCAAGTGCAGGCTCCTGCATCTGGGTCAAGGCAATCCCAGGCACAAATACAGGCTGGGCAGTGACTGGATGAAGAGCAGCCCTGAGGAGAGAGACTTGGGGGTGCTGGTGGACGAGAAGCTCTACAGGAGCTCTCAATGTGAGCTTGCAGCCCAGAAAGCCAATCAGATCCTGGGCTGCATCAGGAGAAGTGTGGCTACCAGGGCAAGGGAGGTGATTCTCCCCCTCTACTCAGCTCTGGTGAGACCCCACCTGGAGTACTGCCTCCAGTTCTGGAGCCCCTATTACAGGAGGGATGTGGACGTGCTGGAGCGTGTCCAGAGAAGGGCCACGAGGATGATCAGAGGGCTGGAGCACCTCTCCTGTGAGGACAGACTGAAGGAGTTGGGGCTGTTCAGTCTGGAGAAGAGAAGGCTCCAAGGTGATCTCATTGTGGCCTTCCAGTATCTGAAGGGGGCTACAGGAAGGGTGGGGAGGGACTTCTGAGGCTATCAGGTAATGATAGGACTAGGGGGAATGGAATGAAGCTGGAGATGGGGAGATTCAGGCTGGATGTGAGGAAGAAGTTCTTCCCCATGAGAGTGGTGAAGCCCTGGAATGGGTTATCCAGGGAGGTGGTTGAGGCCCCATCCCTGGAGGTGTTTAAGCCCAGGCTGGACGAGGCTCTGGCCAGGCTGATCTAGTGTGGGGTGTCCCTGCCCATGGCAGGGGGTTGGAACTAGATGATCCTTGTGGTCCCTTCCAACCCTGACTGATACTCTGATTCTATGATGCCTTAGAACCATCAGCTGGAGATTAATAAAAATTAGAAAATATAAAACAGCATGAGACAGCAAGAAGAAAACAATAAAAATCTTGAGCATGCTTGCCCTCATTTTGTGCTTTTAAACTGTACATTTTTTAGCCTCAGCTCTCCACAGTGTCTTTAATTAGCTCAGAATCTCAGCACTGAGATTTATTGAAAAATGTGAAGGACCAAAATAAACTAAGGAAAAAGAAGATGAAAAAAAGAAGTATCATCATAGTATCATAGTATCAGTCAGGGTTGGAAGGGACCACGAGGATCATCTAGTTCCAACTCCCCTGCCATGGGCAGGGACACCCCACACTAGAGCAGGCTGGCCAGAGCCTCATCCAGCCTGCTCTTAATGAAGCTTGCATCAGAATCCAAAATACCTGGCAGTGCTCTAACAGTGATGCAGGTTGGTCCTGAAAACTGCAGCTAATAGGAACTTCTGGGGCTTTTGAAGGGGTGTAGGGAAAAACAGCTTTTGGTACAATCCTCCTGTATCCCAGCATTTCAGGGAACAAACTGGGTTTCTGCTGGGAAATGTACTTGGAATCACAAAATGTTAAATGTTGGGAGGGACCTCCAGAGATCATCCAGTCCAACCCCCCTACCAGAACAGCATCACCCAGGGCAGGTCATACAAGAATGCATCCAGGCAGGTTTTTAATGTGGCCAGAGAAGGAGACTCCACAGCCTCTCTGGGCAGCCTGTTCCAGTGCTCTGTCACCCTCACTGCAAAGAAGTTTCTCCTCATGTTCAGGTGGAACCTTCTATGCTCAAGTTTGTATCCATTGTTCTTTGTCTTATTACTGTGCACCACTGAAAAGAGCTTGGCCCCCTCCACTTGACACTCACCCCTCAGATATTTATTGGTCAGATCCCTTCTCAGTCTTCTCTTCTCGAGACTAAAGAGCCCCTGGGTTCTCAGTCTCTCTTCATAGGGGAGATGCTCAAGTCTCCTAATGATCCTCATAGCCTCTGTTGGACTCCCTCCAGCAGGTCTCTGTCTCTCTTGAACTGGGGAGCCCAAAACTGGACACAGTATTGCAGCTGTGGTCTCAGCAGGGCAGAGTAGAGGGGGAGGACAACCTCCCTAGCCCTGCTGGACACAGCTTTCTTGCTGCACCCCAGGATGCCTTTGGTCCTCTTCTCCACAGGGGCACATTGCTGTCCCATGCAGAACTTGCTGTCCACCAGCACTCCAAGGTCTTTCTCTTTGGAGCTGCTTTCCAGCAGGGCAGCCCCTAACCTGTCCTGGTGACTGGTGTTATTCCTCCCCAGATGCAGGACTCTCTACTTAACATAGAATCATAGGATCAATAAGGTTGGAAAAAGACCTCAGAGATCATCAAGTCCAACCTGTCACCCAACACCTCAGGACTAACTAAACCATGGCACCTAGTGCCACGTCCAATCCCCTCTTGAACACCTCCAGGGATGGTGACTCCACCACCTCCCTGGGCAGCACATTCCAATGGCCAATTACTCTTTCTGCGAAGAACTTTCTCTTCACCTCAAACCTAAACCTCCCCTGGCACAGCTTGAGACTGTGTCCTCTTGTTCTGGTGCTGGTTGCCTGGGAGAAGAGACAGCAATAAGGTCTCCCCTGACCCTCTTCTTCTCCAGGCTAAACAACAATGAACTTCATGAGGTATGCCTGCACCCAGCTCTCAGCCTGTCCAGCTCTTGCTGGATGGCTGCACAGCCTGACAGGTGTCAGCCACCCCTCCCATTTTGGTATCACCAGCACTGAATCCCCTCATCCAGATATTGACCAAAACTGAGCCCAATATTGATCCCAGAGGAACACCACTGGCCACATGCCTCCAAGTTGACTCTGTGCCTCCTATCACAACCCTGTGAACTCTGCTGTTGGGGCAGTATCCTTTGATTGAAGAAGCTACCGAGGACTAGGAGACATGTTTGCTATGGGGAGAGCACACACACACACACACACACACACGAAAGAAACAACCAAAGTATTAAATATAAATAAAATCATCTAAGCAATGTAAATGTGGGAAAGCACCAGCAAGGACCCTTTCCCTATCCTCATGGAAAAACAGCTTCACACACCCAAAGCCACAGGAATTGTGTGGGAGCTGAAGAGGAAGGTACTAATGCAAACACATGGAAAACTTGTTGTTACTCAGGGTGTAAAAGCCTGCCTGGCCAACTGGCAGAGGTTTCTTGTGCACCATCACAATATTTGCTGGGTTTTATATAGCCCCACTTCCTAAAAATCATGTGGTTAGGGGAGAATTTTGGCTGACAGTCAAGAGAAATTCAGGTCTGGAGTGAAGGGGGAAAAAAATAAGGTCTGGAAAACAAAGTATGGCTCAAAAAATGAGACCTTGCTGCTTGGGTTTATCTGCAGTGCTTCAGCCTTCACTTCTGACTAATGAGAGCAAGGAAAACTACCCCTTCCCCTTCTCCTGTCTTTCAGGAGAAGAGCTGAAAGTCTTTCAGTTGGGACTGATGACACTGAACTCCTTGGCAGGCTCTTTAGACCTGATCCAGTGAGCTACCAGAAACTTGCCAGAGAAATATGCTGTGCTGTAAGTGGGTTAAAAAAGATGAGCAAGCAAATGTGTCAGGCTCAGTTTAGATCATAGAATCAATAAGGTTGGAAAAGACCTCAAGGATCATCAAGTCCAACCTGTCACCCAAGACCTCATGACTACTAAACCATGGCACCAAGTGCCACGTCCAATCTCCTTGTAAACACCGCCAGGGATGGTGACACCACCACCTCCCTGGGCAGCACATTCCAATGGCTAACAATTCTCTCTATGAAGATCTTTCCCCTCACCTCGAGCCTAAACCTCCCCTGGCACAGCTTGAGACTGTGTCCTCTTGTTCTGGTTGCCTGGGGGAAGAGACCAACTCCCTCCTGGTTACAACCTCCCTTCATGTCTACCTGCAGACTTTCTGCAGAAGTTCATCTCTTCATGGTTCACATCCAACAAGATGCTACTTCAATTCTGCTGCAAACCATAGAATAGTTTAGGTTGGAAGGGACCTTCAAGATCATCCAGTTTCAACCGCCTTCCCCATCTAGTGGGCACCTTCCACTGGACCAAGTTGCTCAAGGCCTCATCCAACCTGGCCTTTAACACCTCCAGGGAGGGAGCATCCACAACCTCTCTGGGCAACCTGTCCCAGTGTCTCACCAACCTCACTGTCAAGGATTTCTTCCTCCTCCCCAGTCTAAATCTGCCCTCTTCCATCTTTACTCAGTCAGCCCTCAAAGGCTGAGGGAGCTGGGGTTTCTTAGCCTGGAGAAGAGGAGGCTCAGGGAGACCTTATTGCTCTCTACAACTCCCTGAAAGGAGGTTGTAGCCAGGTCGGGGTTGTTCTCTTCTCCCAGGCAACCAGCACCAGAACAAGAGGACACAGTCTCAAGCTGCGCCAGGGGAGGTTTAGGCTGGATGTTATGAAGAAATTCTTCATAGAGAGAGTGATTGCCCATTGAAATGGGCTGCCCAGGGAGGTGGTGGAGTCACCATCACTGGAGGTGTTTAGGAGAGTGGATGGGGGTTTAGTTGATTAGATGGTGTTGGGTGATAGGTTGGATGTGATGATCTTGAAGGTCTCTTCCAACCTGGCCTATTCTATTCTATTCTATTCTATCCTATCCTATCCTATCCTATCCTATCCTATCCTATCCTATCCTATCAGGCTGAACAGCAGGCATCTCACATCCACTCTGCTAACCATCCCACTAACCTCTCTGTGCCTCTTGCAGCTGGAAGGCATCTCCCTGAATCCTGGGTGACCTGAGTGGTGTGCAGTTTTCCACTGCCAGGTATCACCCGGGCCTCGTGCAAAGAGAGGAACACTTCCCCATTGGTACTAGAAACACCTCCCCTGCTGCCCTCACTCTTCCCCTTTCAAAAGAGAAACTGAGTGAGCCTGGCAGGATCTGCCTTTAGAAAAACCCATGTTGCATTTTATCCCACACTGGTTTTACTTCTTGCACCATTAATCGGACTCCCCACAGAGGCTGCTTTAAAGGCCAGAAAGCCATTCCAGTGGCTCTAGCAGATCTGCCAATATGGAACGTTTGATCTGCAGTCCACCCAGTACCACCTTAGAATGAGGTCCTAAGAAACCTTGCACTGCCCTGAAATCCAGAACAGATTAAAGGTTGCTGCCACCTCCTGCCATGTGCCAGTGTGCATGTGACCATAGGTGAGCCAGCTCAGGGAGTTACCTTGCAGGAAAACAACACAGGAGCAGAGTGACATCAGCAGCCAGAAAGGTGTGACATGAGAGAGAAGAAAGGTAAACATCACAGCTCCCTGCAGCAGCTAGACATGGAATCAGCTGATGGTCTGGGTTGGAAGGCACCTCCAAAGGTCATCCAGTCCAACCCCCCTGCAGCCACCAGGGACATCCTCCACTACATCAGGTTGCTCAGAACCTTGTAAAGCCTCACCCTGAAGATCTTCAGGGATGGGGCCTCAGCTACGTCCCTGGGCAACCTGTTGCAGTCTTCCACCAGCCTCATGGTAAAGAACTTATTCCTAACATCCAATCTAAAGCTGCTCTTCCCTCATTTCAAACCATTGCCCCTCATCCTGTCACTGCAGGCCTTTGCAAACAGTCCCTCTGCAGCCTTCTTGGAGGCTCCTTGAGGTGCTGGAAGGCTGCTCTTAGATCTGCCTGGAGCCTTCTCTTCTCCAGGCTGAACAACCCCAGCTCCCTCAGCCTGCCCTTGTAGCTGAGGTGCTCCAGCCCCTGATCATCTTCATGGCCCTCCTCAGGACCCGCTCCATCAGCTCCATGTCCTTCCTGTGTTGAGGGCTCCAGAGCTGGATGCAGTGTGGATGCAGTGTAACAGCAACTGCACGAACTGGACAGGAACAAGAGCCTGGCCAGCAGGGCTGGTGAGCAGGAATGCAGAAACCTGGACTTAGACCTCAGTTACAGTGAAACCACACCCAGCATCTACAAGCAAGTCCCTGACACTTCAGTGTAGGTGTCTCACCCTGGCTGCCAAGAGATTCCAACACAGAAACAGGTGCATGCTGGCCAGCCCACACAGAACAGAAGCAGCAGAGCAGGGAAATTTTGTCTTTGCACTACTGGCCACTATTTTATTGCTTAATGTTTCCTTCTCTCATTCTTGTTACTCATTCTGCTGTTGCAATGAGCCCAAACACAGCACACGACTGAGGCTAAGAGGGCATTGTGTGGCAGACAGATCTTGAAGGAATCAGCCTCATGTGAGCAACTCTGAAACCATGTAACAAGATCCCAGAATGAAGGGGTCTACAAAGATCATCCAGTCCAACTCTCCTGCCAGGGCAGGATCACCCAGGGCAGGTCACACAGGAAAACATCCAGGTGGGTTTGGAATGTCTCCAAAGGAGACTCCACAGCTTCTCTGGGCAGCCTGCTCCAGAACTTTGGCTCCCTCACAGTGAAAAAGGTTATCCTTCTGTTCCCTTGGAAGCTCCTCAGCTCCAGCTTGCCCCCAGTGCCCCTTGTCCTGTCATTGGATATCACTGAGCAGAGCCTGGCTCCATCCTCCCGACACTGCCCTGCACATCTTTACCAATATGAATGAGGTCACCCCTCAGGCTCCTCTGCTCCAAGCTGAGAAACCTCCTCAAACTCTCTGCGAAGTCTGACATGGAATTACTCAAAATGGAGGGGGAGAAGAAGTTGGACAAATCAGGGTTTTAAATGGAGTAGCTGCAACCTTGTGAAGCGCTTTCTGTACCCTGTTTTGCCAGCTGCCACCACCTCATTCCAAAGCTCCTAGGTGTAATTACAGCTCAGAGATGTTGTAGCTAAGGTTTAGTTTTAATTCCTAACGTTGTAATTCATAGATTCATAGAATGGGTTAGGTTGGAAGGCACCTTCAAGATCACCCAGTTCCAACCCCCAGCCATAGGCAGGGACACCTCACACTAGCCCAGGTTGCTCAAGGCCTCATCCAACATGGCCTTGAGCACCTCCAGGGAGGCAGCATCCACAACCTCTCTGGGCAACCACTTCTAGTGTCTCACCACCCTCACTGGAAATAGCTTCTTCCTAATCTCCAGTCTAAATCTGCCCTTCTTAAGCTCAAAGCCATTGCCGCTCATCCTATGACTACAATCCCTTGTCAGAAGTCCCTTTCCAGCTTTCTTGTACCCCCTGCAGGTACTAGAATAGAATAGAATAGAATAGAATAGAATAGAATAGAATAGAATAGAATAGACCAGACCAGACCAGGTTGGAAGAGACCTTCAAGATCATCTTGTCCAACCCATCATCCAACACCATCTAGTCAACTAAACCATGCAACCAAGGATGCTCTAAGGTCTCCTGGAGCCTCCTCTTCCCCAGGCTGAACAACCCCAACTCTCTCAGGCTGTCCCTATAGGGGAGGTTCTGCAGCCCTCTGATAATCTCCATGGCCTCCTCTGGGCCCACTCCAGCAGCTCCATGTCCCTCTTATGCTGGGGGCACCAGAACTGGAGGCAGTTCTGCAGGTAGTGTCTCAGTAGAGCAGAGGGACAGAATACCCCCTGTGCTGCTGCTCTCCCTGCTTTGGCTGCAGCCCAGCACACAGCTGCCTTCTGGGCTGCCAGTGAGTACTGCTGGCTCATGGGGAGTTTGTCACCAACTGAGAACTCCAAGTCCTTCTCCTCTGGACTGCTCTGGAGCCACTCCTCACCTAGCCTGGATTTGTGCTGGGGATTGCACTGACCGTGGTGCAGCACCTTGCATTTGGCCTTTAATTAACAACAGCACATTACAAAAAGTTTAAAATCAAACCCCAAAAATAAACAACCCTGAAGCCCTACAGGTACCACCTTAAAAAGGATTAAGGACCAGCCAGATATTGGCCCTTGCTTGTCAAAGGGCAAGAATCATGCAGTACAGCTCCAAATCCATAATAATTCAGAGCACAGCTTTTATACCAGCTAGAAATACTACTAGCATTCAAATAAGCCACTAATTACTTTTTTTCCCCCCATTTTAAGCATTCAATTAGTTTCAATTAAAAAAGGGACAGTTAGAAACATTTTAATCTCTCCTCCCTTCATTTTTTCCCTTCTAGGAATGAGGGGGCAGAGACCTCTTCCAGCCCTCAAGATTTCCTAGAGCAGTGCTGCTTGCTGGCTCCATAGCTCTTCAGGTATCAGCTGAGCATTACCTGAGATTGCCCTTTGGCAGTGTTGAAGACTTCCACTCTTGACTCTTAAGCGGCCTGCAGCTTCCTTTTCCTCAACCCTGTGGCATGTAAAACTACCTCTCTCTTTCCCCTCCCAGGTCCTACCCTATCAGATGGCCAAAGCAAAGGAGGCAAATGAGGTTTGTGCTCCTCAGCTTCACCCCAAGCTCATGACTCCAGCGTGCTGGTGAGGAATCAGAACATGAGGCAATTGAGCTCCTAACAGTCACCGTGACTAATGGGGTAATAGAGACCCAAGACAATTTCCTTCACCTCTTTTATGATACCATCACAAAATAAAGCCAGCCCTGGCTGAGGAATGCAAAGTCCTTGGTGGACTTGACTCCACCAACCCACGCAAGCGTGCATGCCGTGGCCTAATTGAAGCTGTGCCTACTTTAGCATGGATGAGAACCTTCCCCTGGGAAGCTCTAGGCACCAGTGAAATGAAATCCCATTTACCTGCAACCTGCTTTGATCAGCAGGGCAGAAATAAACACATCAGCGGCCCAGCTCTCCCGAGTTCAATGAGATACAGCACAGCTCCTCCACTGGAGCCTCATGGGTGGCTCTCCACGCTTAACTTCTGGCACTGCCCATCGGACTCAGCGAAACGAGTTTATCAGACTTGGTGTGGCCGCTCAAACACCCTCCTGGGTGGAAAAGGAGTCTCCACTCTTGCCTATGCCAGGCTCCATGCACTTGAGGAACTCAGCTTTCAGCACAACTGTTTGCTGACTGGTACTGAACCCAGCACCTTGCCTCCTCTGTGTGTGACACCCAGATGGAAAACAGGGGCATGAAGTGAGCAACTTTCACAAGTCCCCAGCTCAACAGAACAGAAGAATCACAGAACCACAGACTATCTCTGGTTGTAAGAGACCTCCAAGATCATCCAGCCCAACCCCTGACCCAGCACTAAACTATGTCCCTAAGTGCCAGGTCTACATGCTGCTTGAATACCCCCAGGAATGGTGACTCCACCACTGCCCTGGGCATTTCCTAGCATCCAGCCCGAAACCTCCCCTGGTGCAGCTTGGAACCATTCCCAGTAGTCCTGGTCCTTGCCATAAAGAAGAGGCTGTCCCCTCCTCTCTCCAACCTCCCTCCAGGTAGCTGTAGAGAGCAATGAGGTCTCCCCTCAGCCTCCTCTTCTCCAGACTGAACAACTCAGCTCCCTCAGCTGCTACTCATAGCCCATGTGCTCCAGGCCCTTCTCCAGCCTCATTGTCCTCTGGACACACTCCAGCCCCTCAATGTCCTTCCTGTAGTGAGGGGCCCAGAACTGCAAGCAAGACAGCAAGGCAAGGACATGACAAGAAAGGTTCCACCTCACAGCCAGCTGAGGTGGAGGCCAGGGCAGTAGTCCTTGCCTAGGAGAGGCAGCAAAGCAGGAGGGTTTAACAACCTGAGTCTAGCTACTGTTTGATGAGCAAGGGCTCTGCCTTTCCCTGCTGGCAGATCCCGCAGCGTCAACAGCTGTACCTGGCTACAACTCAGTGCCACGAGGCTGTTAAAGTGAAGAACAGCAACACACATCTTGATGTGCCAAATCTACTCTGTCACCCTTGGCAGTACTTTACACAGGAGGTAAGACACAGACCACAGCAGATGCAAGAAGCAGTTGCATTGAGGGAGGGGCAATGACAGCCCTACCCGCAGCAGCAGACAGAAGCATTACTGTGCTCTGCACTCTCAACTTTTGCCTAGCTCTTGCTCTCCTAGCATTTACCCTAAGAGAAGATGACCAAGATGCAGCCACAGCTGCTTCAACATTTGCCTCTACAAACAGCTGCAGCTTACAAACACATTGGCAGTTACCTGGAAGTGTCAAGCTACTGGGTCCACGAGGGACAACTGCTATCATCTGTGAAATACAACAGGCTGGAACAGGACCACACACGTTAGGAGAGAATCAGAGAAGGGTCTGGGTTGGAAGGGACCTCCAAAGGTCATCCGGTCCAATCCCCCTGCAGGCAGCAGGGACATCCTCCACTACAGCAAGTTCCTCACAGCCTTGTTGAGCCTCACCTTGAATACCTTCAGGGATGGGGCCTGAATCACCTCCCCCTGTGCAACCTATTGCAGCCTTCCACCAGCCTCATGCTGAAGAACTTGTTCCCAACATCCAATCTAAATCTGCTCTTCTCTCATTTCAAACCATTGCTCCTCAGCCTGTCACTGCAGGCCTTTGCAAACAGTCCCTCTGCAGCCTTCTTGCAGCCCCCTACAGGTACTGGAAGGCTGCTCTTAGGTCTGCCTGGAGCCTTCTCTTCTCCAGGCTGAACAACCCCAGCTCCCTCAGCCTGTCCTCATAGCAGAGCTGCTCCAGACCCATGATCATCCTCATGACCCTCCTTTGCTCCTGCTCCATCAGGTCCATGTCCTTCCTGTGTTGAGGGCTCCAGAGCTGGACACAGCACTGCAGGTGAGGTGTCACCAGAACAAAGTGGCAGAATCCCCCCATTTAAATTCACTTAGTCCACTCCTTTCCAGTGCCATCTCTTAAATTAACTTTTCAAAGGCAGCATTTTATTCACCCACAGCACATTTCAGGGCAGATGTTGGCTTGCAGAACTGGAGATTTCTGATGCTGCCAGGCTCCATTGCACTGGCAGTGCAGCACATCTCATCTTTTCATGTTTCAAGAAAGACATAGAACTGCTGGAGTGATTCCAATGGAGAGCCATGAGGATGATTAGGGGACTTGAGCATCTCCCCTATGAAAAGAGACTGAGAGCCCTGAGGCTGTTTCATCTGGAGAAGACTGAGAGGGAATCTGATCAATGTGTACAAATATCTGAGGGGTGGGTGTCAAGTGGAGGGGGCCAAGCTCTTTTGGGTGGTGCACACTAATAAGACAAGGAACAATGGATACAAACTTGAACACAGAAAGTTTCAGCTCAACATGAGGAGAAACTTCTTTACAGTAAGGGTGACAGAGCCCTGGAGCAGGCTGCCCAGACAGGTTGTGGAGTCTGCTTCTCTGGAGACTTTCAAAACCCACCTGGATGCATTCCTGTGCAGACTACCCTAAGTGATCCTGCTTTGGCAGGGGGGTTGGACCCAATGATCTTTTGAGGTCCCCTCCAACCTCTAATGAACTGTGATGTTCTTGTTTGCCTTGCCTGTCAGAGCCAATCCATTTCTCCCCCTTTTACTCTCAGATGTCCATTTCCCTACCTTTGATGTCACCACTATTACACACTCAGCAGGTAAAAATGATGCTGCCTACAGAATGAAGGAAAAATGGCTCTGGAATGTCTAAGAACACCCACTGGGAAACTCAGCTGCCCTGACTTTTCTGTACATACAACTACAGTTTTAGACTTTTATGGCCCTGAGCCTCCCTTGTGACTGGTCAGAGCACACCACACTGACATAATTGGCATGCCTGGCCTTGCTCTTCCAGGATAAGGCACATTTCATTGCTCTAGCACATGGCCAAATTGCTCATCTTCCTTTCTTGGCACCCCTCTGAGAGGACAGAGCTTCATTTACTCATTGTGCAAGGGCAGGAAGATAAGATGGGCTGCAAGAGCAAGATCAGAGAAAGGCACAGGACTCAGGCCCAAATGAGCAGAGTTGGCTTGAGGGCACCCTCAGCAAGTTCACCAAGCTGTGTGGTGTGGCTGACACACTGGAGGCAAGGGATCCATCCAGAGGGACCTTGACAGGCTGGAGAAGTGAGCCCATGACAACCTCATGAGGTTCAGCAAGACCAAGTGCAAGGTCATCTGGGTCAAGGCAATCCCAAGCACCAATAGAGGCTGGGCAGGGACTGGCTTGAGAGCAGCCCTGAAGAAAAGGACTTGGGGGTGCTGGTGGATGAGAAGCCCAACATGAGCCAGCAGTGTGCACTTGCAGCCCAGAAACCCATCCTGGGCTGCATCAAAAGAAGAAGAGCCAGCAGGTTGAGGGAGGTGATTCTTCCACTGTACTCCACTCTGGTGAGACCCCACTTGGAGTACTGTGTCCAGTTCTGGAGCCACTATTACAGGAAGGATCTGGAGGTGCTGGAAGGTGTCCAGAGAAGGGCCACGAGGATGATCAGAGGGCTGAAGCACCTCTCCTATGAGGACAGACTGAGGGAGTTTGCACTATTCAGTCTGGAGAAGAGAAGGCTCTGAGGAGACCTAATTGCAGCCTTCCAGTATCTGAAGGGGGCTACAAGAAAGTTGGGGAGGGACTTTTTAGGGTGTCAGGCAGTAATAGGATTAGGGGGTTGGATCCAAGCTAGGGGAGGAGAGATTCAGATTGGATATTAGGAAGAAGTTCTTCCCCATGAGGGTGCTGAGACACTGGCACAGGTTGCCCAGGGAGGTGGTAGAAACCTCATCCTTGGAATTTTTTAAGGCCAGGCTGGATGTGGCTCTGAGCAACCTGCTGTAGTGTGAGGTGTCCCTGCCCATGGCAGGGGGTTGGAACTGGATGATTCTTGAGGTCCCTTCCAACCCTGACAATTCTGTGATGCTGTGACTGCTCCTACAGAAACACCTTCGAGCTTCCCTCTCAGTCCCCCTCATATGCACTGAAAGAACACCTCCTCTTCTCTGTGGTGCCCAAGGATGAGATAAGAGAGCAACAGGGCAATAACCCATCCTTCAACACACAGCCTGATGGTGTGAAGACATTCCTGGGCAACTCAAGGGATGAAGCCACCTCTCTGAATCATTTGTGCATTCAGGAGAACATGCTGGAGACAGAATTTGTTACAAAAAGCAGAGCTAGTGCCACTTTTCTTTGCTTGCTCCCCACAGCAACCTCTCCCTGCACCTGGAGGTTTGTCAGTGTAAAGACTTGACAAGATTATGTCCTGTGCTGCAGCCTCCTCAGTACTACCTGCACCATCCATCCTGAGCTTCCTCTTGCCTACAGTTAAGAGCAGCTCTGAAGGAAGAGACTTGGGAGTGTTGGTTGCTGAGAAGCTCCCCATGAGCCAGCAGTGCCCTCATGCAGTCCAGAAGGCAACTGTGTGCTGGGCTGCAGCCAGAGGAGTGTGGCCAGCAGGACAAGAGAGGGGATTCTGCTCTGCAGAGACCCCAACTCCAATGTGCCCAGCATAAGGACACAGATCTGTGAAAGAGTCCAGAGGAGGCCACAAAATGATCCAAAGGCTGGAGCACCTCTGCTATGAGGACAGCCTGAGGCAACTGGGGTTGTTCAGCCTTGAGAAGACTCTGGGGGGACCTTAGAGCTGCCTTTCAAGTACCTGAAGGGTTCCTACAAGAAGGCTGCAGAGGGACTTTTCATCAGGGTGTCTAGAGACAGGACAAGGGGGAATGCTTTGAAGCTGAGAGAGAGCAGAGTTAGACTGGATCTTAGGAAGAAGTTCTTGAGTATGAGGTTGCTGAGGCTCCAGAATAGGCTGCCCAGGTAGGTTGTGGATGCCTCCTCCCTGGAGGTGTTGAAGATCAGGCTGGATAAGGCCTTGAGCAGATGAGTCTAGTTGAGAGGCGTCCCTGACCATGGTAGGGAGGTTGAAGGTGATCTCTTCCAGTCCAAGTTATTGTAGAATTCAATGATACTACCTGCACCATCCATCCTGAGCCTCTTCTTGCCTGAAATATGGTTTCCCAGGAGAAAAAAAAAACAGCTTTCTGGGGAGGGGTAGAGATGGGAGTGAGAAGTGTGTCACTCTAAACTCACCCACAAGATCCATCAGATATGTTGTACTCAGCCTTAAGCCTGAAATACCTCCAGTCAGTCACAGGAAAAAGAGAGTTGAAGAGAAGCAACAAACAATGGAAAGAGTTATTTGAGCCATCTGCAAGACCAACAGTTAAGACTGAAACTTCACCATGCTATATACTGTGCAGTGAGACACCAGCCCTGTCCTGCAGGGCTGGCAGTGCTCTTGGAACACCTCCTACAAAGCCAGCGGCAGAGGGGTAATGGATACACACTGCACCTTCTCAACTTCACTGCTGCTCATCTGACAGTCCTCACCTGCAATATAACAGATAGAGATCTCAGAGCACTTTGGAAAGGAGAGCCACCCAAATGCTGCAGCTAGATAACATTTCACAGGTCTAGAGTTAACCTTGGGTCGTGAAAAACTCATAGCAAAATTTCTTCATCTAAACAGAAGCTCAGCCTTAATCAATTGCAGAAGGAGAAGAGCCATTAAAAACACAGCTTCAGCATGAGAGCTTTACTAGACATTGGTGTGGGTACAGCAGCCTTCCTTTTCCTATGAAATACCAGCTGGCACCTCCTCACAGGACAGAAAACTGTTGCAAAGACATAAGGGCCCAGGCATGATTTCTGCGACTCAAAGAACAGGCACTGCTGATCATTACACCTGCAGCCTGGGTTGCAGCAAAAGCAGTGTGGCCAGCACATGCAGGGAGGGGATTCTGCCACTTGAATCCGCTCGGGGGAGACCTCACCTGCAGTGCTGCTCTGGAGCCCTCAGCATGGGAAGGACATGGACCTGATGGAGAAGGTCCAGAGAAGGTCCAGAAAAGGGCCATGACAATGATCAGGGGGCTGGAGCAGCTCTGCTTTGAGGAAAGGCTGAGGAAGCTGGGGGTGTTCAGCCTGGAAGAAGAAAATGCTCCGGGGAGCAGCTTTCTAGTATCTGAAGGGGGCTCAAGAAGGCTGCAGATGGCCTGCAGTGACAGGATGAGGGACAATGGTTTGTAGTGAGAGAAGAGCAGATTTAGATTGGATGTGAGGAACAAGTTCTTTAGCATGGAGATGATGGAACACTGCAACAGGTTGAGGTCCCATCCCTGGAGATACCCAAGGTCAGGCTGGAGAAGGCTTGGAGCAAGCTGATCGAGTGGAGGATGTCCCTGCTGACTGCAGGGGGGTTGGACTAGATGACCTTTGGACGTCCCTTCCACCCCAAACCATCCTATGACTCTATAAATTCTTTTGAGTGCAAAGCATACAAGCCAGTAAGTGTATGCATGCTGATTGCTTGTAGCTGCCCAGCAACATGGTGGGCAAAGCACCTTGTTCTTGCAACCTCCCTGCCAGCAGTGGTGTCTGTGTTAGTTGAACACTGATCTGGGCATCTATTTCTATTCTGAAGTGAATTTGGAAGGCAAATTGCAGCCACCTTGCGGCAGCTGGGACCAGCAATCATGTCTGACAGAGTAAAGGTCTGCTTCTCACCCAGCCTTGCACCACCCATCCTCTGATTATCTCAGGGCTGCTGAGATCCAAACAAATCATGTCCTGACATGATCAGGATCATAATCCTCTGCTCTAGAGGGGTGTATTTTAGATCCATAAACTCTGCTGCTGAATTCATCGATGAAGCAGCAGCTGCTCCTCACCTCTCCACCCCCAGTCACACCCTGTGCAAGGCTGGATCTGCCCACAGGTGGCACATGCAGGGGATCAATGACCTTGCAGGCCCCACTGGGCACCACCTAGGCCTGACCCAGGCATGATCAGCAGCAGGAACTCCAGTGCTGAACGCACTCTGAGCTGGAGGTTTTTAAGGCCAGGTTGGATGTGGCTCTGAGCAACCTGATCTAGTGTGATGTGTCCCTGCCCATGGCAGGGGGTTTGGAACTAGATGATCCTTGAGGTCCCTTCCAACCCTAACAATTCTATGATTCTCTGGGCCAG